>JAJEJO010003833.1:0-10970 GCA_020662805.1 Glaucomys volans
CTTTAAGAGTTCAAAGCCGTTCATGCAGGTGAGGGCAGCATCTCTCCACAGGAGGACCACCAACCCGTGCAGAAATATGCCACAGTTCTACACAAGTCCAAAGCAGCAGATATTTCCTTCCACTAAAGGGAATAGGTCTCATGTCAACAAAAAATTATTCTTAATTAAAAATGCCCATTTTTCAGGACATCATTTCTAAATTAAGGCCATTAGACGAGGGGGGGGGGGAGTAGGAAATACGTAGATGAAAAGCAGGCTACAAATCAAGTATGAGAGAGAGAAACCCAGGAAAGAGGCCTAGGACTAAGACTGCTCCCTGTTATGGACTCATACATCCCCTTGTGGCCCTTTGAGGTACTACCCTGTTGCATCTCCTGCAATGAGTTCCCACTACTACTTGGTTCTCTCCAGGTCTTAGGGGAAATAAGTCCAAAGGCCAGAGTTCTTCTGTCAGTTCTCTAGGATGTCATGCTGCCAGCCCAGATGTCAGTCCTGAGACTAAAAAGGCCCAGGGCTGTATGCGAAGTGAATGCAGTAATAGGACTGGAGAATGACTGCCATCCTTATGAGACTAGTGGCATGTGCAAAGGGCATTGGTTGACCATGACAAGTCTATCCATTGTGTTTATAGTCGTGCCTCTGCTCCCTTAGCTAAAGGAAACAAAACGTTCTTTGAGGTGATAAGAATTTTTCATGAAGACTGTTAAATAAATTAGCTCTTAACCTGGAAAGAATAAATTGGGCAAATGCACAATCTGCTACTTTATTGCTGCATTAATGGACTTCTGTTGAGGCTGGAGTATCTTTTTAAAGGATTTGAATTGTGGTAAAAAGCACTAAACATACAATATGCCCTGGTAACCGTTTTTAGGTATACAATTGAGTCGTGGTTATCATATGCAGATTGTTGTATGACAGATCTCTAGAACTTCCTCGTCTTGCAAGAGTGAAACTATATTACAGTATCTTTTAGGGGTCAGGAGTAGGTACTCAGGAATGAGAAACAGATTCAAGAACTATCTCAAAATATTCATCAACACTGGGCTCATGACAACAAGAATATTTGTGGTACAGCACTAACTTTTTAAGAATGATGCTGAATTCCCAAAATTAGGGGTCATTGTTTGAAGACTTGTTTCCAACCAGTTTTAGGTTCACAGTTAGATGGAGTGAGAGATAATGAGACCTCTTTCTGCCACACAGGCATAATGGCCTCCCACCACTAAGGTGGTGCATCTGTGGTGATTGACAAACTGACATCATCATCACCCACAATCCCTAGTTCACATTAGGGTTCACTCTTGGTGTTGCTCATCCTGCAGGTGTAGACTAATGTCTAATGTCACATATATACCACTGCAGTGTCAGACAGAGTAGTGTTACCACACTGAAACTCAGGTCATCCTGCCTCACTGATAGAAGTCATCACCCAAACCCCAGTCTGAGCCTTGACTAGCACAACCATCAGTAGTGACAGCAGGGTGGCATCTGTGTGCCCTGGCACTGAGACCAGCTATGGGATGGGGTGGATGCCCATGAAGGTCCATGATCCCCACAGCAGGGGAGCTTTTTAAGCTTTTGTAGAAACTGTGTTTGATTTCAAGATCTAATCACCATTGTAAAGAGAGAGCTAAACATGTTCCTTCAGCATTCCAAGACTCTCGCAGCCTTTTGGGAATCTCTATGCAAACCAGGCATTGGCTGTCAGTGAGAAGCAGGGCTGGGATGGGCTCTCACACCCCCATTCTTAAGCATGAGGCCACTCTGCCACCCCAGAGAGACTAATCCCCTCACTGTAAGGCTTCCCAGGGGACGAGCACTTGGGCCAGCACCTGAAGACAGGTCTGAGAGAGACAGTGGAAAGGTGAGGGCAGAGGCTGGGCCCCAAACTCAAGCCCTCATCTTCTCTCCCCACAACCCCATTTGGGAGCAGAGGGGCTGTCCTGGGTGTGGGGCCTGTTCCTGAAAGTCCACCTCAGCAGGGCTCGAGGTGACCTGTAACACGGCCTCGGGGTCTGGCCTGCCTGGTTCTCCCACCCCCTCTCCCTGGGTGCCGCAGGTGGGGAGCAGGATGGTGATCGTCACAGCGGGCTGCGTGCTGCTCCTGATGGGTGTTTTTGGGAAGATCGGGGCTGTGTTTGCCACCATTCCAACCCCAGTGATTGGGGGCATGTTCCTCGTCATGTTTGGGGTCATCAGCGCAGTGGGGATCTCCAATCTGCAGGTGAGATGGGTGAGGCGCCTCAGAAAAGCAGCAGGAGCCCACAGGTTGGAGAAGAGCAGGATGGGGCAGGGGCTGGGGAGGAGAGGGAATCCTTGACCCGGAATCACGCTGCTCTCAGATGGAAGAGAGGAACTTCTGAAAGGCCTTTCTCCTGCAGTATGTGGACATGAACTCGTCCAGGAACCTCTTTGTCTTTGGCTTCTCCATCTTCTGTGGCCTCACCATTCCCAACTGGGTGAACAAGAACCCTGAGAAGCTGCAGACAGGTGACTGCTCCTCACCTCTCCAGCCATCACCCCACTCTGTCCCCTACACAGTTGAAGCTCTGGTTGCTGAGCCATGGGGTCCCATGGTCCTGAGAATCTGTCACTTTTGTCTCACTCTAGGCATTCTCCAGCTGGACCAGGTCATCCAGGTGTTGCTGACCACAGGCATGTTTGTCGGTGGATTTCTGGGCTTTCTCCTGGATAATACCATCCCTGGTAGGGCCACAATGAGCTGGCGATGTGGGTAGATGGGTACATTCTGGGCAACCTCGAGAGCTTCAGGCTGTGGTCACTGTCAGGCTGGTCAGAGCATACCCTGAGTGGGCTCTGGGTCTGGAGATGAGGGTATGGAAGGGACTGTATTAGTCAGCTCAGGCTGCTGTAACAACGCATCCCAGCCCTGGATCTTAAACAACAAAAATCTATTATTTCACAGTTCTGGAGGTTAAAAATCTGAGATCAAGGCGTTAGTAGATTTGTTTTCTCCTGAGGCCTCTCTCCTTGGTTTGTAGGTGGCTTTTCCTCTGTGTGTGCACATTCCTGGTGTCTGTTCCTATGTCCTAAACTCTTCTTTTTTAAATCTATTTTTTATTTTTTATTTTTTTTTATTTTTATTTTTTTTTGAACCAGGGATTGAACTCAGGGACACTCGGCCACTGAGCCACATCCCCAGCCCTATTTTGTATTTTATTTAGAGACAGGGTCTCACTGAGTTGCTTAGGGCCTCGCTAAGTTGCTGAGGCTGGCTTTGAACTTGTGATCCTCCTGCCTCAGCCTCCCAAGTCGCTTGGATTACAGGCGTGCGCCACCACGCCCGGCTTAAATCTATTTTTTATAACTCCATTTATTTATTTTTTAATGTGGTGCTGAGGATTGAACCCAGTGCCTCACACTTGCTAGGCAAGTGCTCTATCACTGAGCTACACCGCCAGCTACCTAATCTCTTTTATAAAGATGCCAGCCACATTGGATTAGGACTCACCCTAAGGGTCTCGCTGTAACTTAATTAACCCTTATAAGGATCCTATCTCCAAATAGGCACATTCTGAGTAACTGGGGTTAGGGTTTCAACATGTGAATTTTAAGGGAGGGACAGTTCAACCCATAGCAGAGCCCTAGAATGGGAGATGTATCTGAAGCAAAAGGAAAAATCACAGCCCTGGCTTTCATGAAGCCTATAACTTAATTGGTGAGCCATCGCACATATATTCATTCATTCACTCAAAGTGCTAATAGAAATCCATGAAGTATTTGCAGTGTACCAGGTGCTATATGTACAGAGAATACAAAGACTAGTAAGATCCGTCCCTTCCTGAAGTCCACAGGCTAAGGGGGAAAGAGCCCCGAGAGCAGACAAGTAGAATCCCGGGTAACAGGCGCAATGGGGAGCAGAGAGCAGGGTTCCAGGGAGCTGATGGTGGAAAGCAAGAGGTGGAGTCTCTGATGGCTCTGGGAGGGGCTGTCCAAGCCCGTCTCTCTCTTCTGGACCCTCCTCAGCCTCTCCTAAGGACCTCTGTGGTAGCACCTGCTTCATGGTACCTGTTCCCACCTTGCTACTGTCCACCAATTGCTCCATGAACATTCAGATGTGGACGGGGCTGTTCCCCAGAGCTGTGGAAAGGGGGTTCTTACATGGCTGTGCTGGGTGCCTTGTGAGTAGGAGCTCAGAGGAGGCCTGCTGAACTGAGCTGAGCTGAGCTGAGCTGTTATTCTCAAGATGGGCTTGGAGGAGGCAGGGGAGGAGGAGCAGGAGGAGGCAGAGGAAGAGGGGAGAAGATGGGGGAGGAGGTATTGCTGGGGTCCAAGTGGAGGCCACAGGTGCCAGCATGGGGGCACCAGAGGCTCCCTGTGCCCCCTCTGCCCCTGTCCTCAGGAGCCAGTCTTGACTTGTCCTGTCCTGCATTAGGAAGTCTGGAGGAGCGAGGCATCCTGGCATGGAGTCAAGTCCAGGAGGAATGCATGGAGACCCCCAAGTCCTCAGAGATCTATGGTCTTCCCTGGGGGATTGGCACCAAGTTCTGCACATCCTCCTGCACCCAGGTCCTCCCCTTCTGGCCCAGGCTGGACCACAGTGGCAAAGGTGAGGTGGGCATGAGCCAGCTTGCCCACAGCTCCCAGGCTTCCTCCAGAAAGCACCTGTCAGGTGCCACAGAAACAGGATGTGAGGAGGACTGTCCCCTGCATGGCCGAGCCCTGGCCATGCTCCCACCTTCTCAGAATGCACGGATCTGCCCTCATGAACCTGAAGTGGCCACCCTCCCCGAAACCTCCAGCACCTGTACACTGCGGCAGCCAGGAAGCTTCAGATTTTGACGGTGACCTGCAGGCTCTGCCCTGGTCCCTTGGTCTATGTGGAGACTTCGACCTGTCCCTCTGCTCTTCTCCCTGCTCCTGTGAGGACACCTGTGGCTGCTGTCCACACGGAACTCTGCTCCTCCACTGTGCTCTGCAGTATTTGGAAAGACTGGGAGGGAGAGGCCTGGGTAGGGCTGATTGCTGAGAGGGGACACTGAGGGCTCCCCACCCCACCAATATAGACCAGTTCTCAAAAGTTTCTCTTTGATCCTGTCTGCTCTGTATTTTAAGGATGAGCTGCCCACTAAAGGCTAGCTTTGAATATTAAATGCACACTGAAGTTAGGTAGGATAGAGCCAAAACCCTCCCCTCCCAGCACTCCCTAGTCCCAGGTTATGGGAGATCACACCTGGAGGGGTCTGGCTGGAATACAACCACAACAAAAATCAGTCACATGTCACTTTTTCTGTGTGTGTGTGTGTGTGTGTGGTACTTGGGATTGAACCCAGGGCTCCAGGCTTGCTAGGCAAGCATTCTACCACTGAGTTAGACCCCAGCCCTCTTACATTGTTTTTAAATTTTGAGACAGAGTCTTACTATATTAAAACCCAGGCTGGGTTCGAAGCTGTGATCCTCCTGCCTGAGCCTCCTGAATAGCTGGGATCACAGGCATGCACCACCACACCCACCTTACAACTCACTTTAATGAACACAGAAACTTTGATGGTTTGTGTCTTCTTTAGAGCCACTGGACACAACTCTGGCAGACCTGTGTGAACAAGATAAGATGTACATAACCACATGCCAGTGGAGGACACTTTCTGAAATACTGCACAGCTGAGACACCCACCTATCTGGGACCCACTCACCTTCCCTGGAAAAATCATATAAAAGTTTCTTCTGCCAGGTGCAGTGCCACACACCTGTAATCCCAGATACTCAGAAGGCTAAGGCAGGAAGATCACTAGTTTGAGACCAACCCGGGACATTTAGCAAGACCTTGTCTCAATAAAAAAAAAAGGACTGGGGGTGTAGCCCCCCTGAGTTCAATCCCCAGTAGTCTATGCACATGTTCATGCAAGCCCACGCGCGCTCACACACACACACACAGATTCTCCTTTAGGTCAAGGGGAAAGATTGAAGGCGAGAGCCAACCATCTTCCAAAAATGCCTGGTTCTTGTTAATCAAGCTCCTTCTCCATCACTCTGCCTCTGGATTCAGCCCCTCTACCAGGTGGCAGGGACCTGCACCTTGTGTGGTTACAACATGAACAATTTTTCTCTTCTCCAAAGAGGCAGGGACTGCAGTCTCTCCATTGGCTCCCCCACCCACCCTCACCTCAAGGCTGGTGTCCAGCAGCCTTCAAGAGCAGGCTGCTCCTCCTGCGCCTCCTCCCAGTTACTGGCACTGTCCCATATGGATCCAGAACCTGTGGCCTGGTTTTTGTGTTTGTGTGTTTTTAATTGAGAGCAGGTGCTTTCTTATTAATTGACTAGATTACAAAAATCGTGGTAGGTAACTTAGTTCATCCTTCTAATAAGCCTGCTGATCTGGTGAGGCAGCTCTACCCTCTACAGAATCGGTGATCTTTTTCTTCATTCCGCCTCTTAGAGAAGATCATTTGAAGGGCCACAGGAAGTCATCTGCTTCTTTGAAGCGTTTTCCAACAGTGTAGATCTCATGAGTCAGCCACTCCATGCGGGTGGTGCCATATCCACCAAGAGAGTGGGCACTTAAAGCGTCACCTGTCAAAGCAACTCCTTTCTTATTGACTTCGCCCTATTGACACTTGTAGACTGGTTCATTCACTGACCTCAGGTTTGGGGACCCCCATGCAATACAAGGTTCCACCATCCTCAGCATGTTACTGAAGCCTTGTAGAGATGAACAAAGGTGCCAATGGAGATCTGGCGAAGGTGAAGAAGTTGTAACACCTTCTGAACCTTGGGGCTCACACCAGTGATACCTCTGATCCTGAGGCCAAATGCCAACTTGGGTTCTGTAGGCACATAGAAGTTGCCAGCTCTTCTTGCCACCCCAGCCATCTGAATCTCCGTTCTGTACATCTGCCTGTATTCCTTGTGGTCATGCTTGGCGTTTGCATAGAGAAGCTACCTCCTTGCCTTTCCAAGCATCTTTTGGGCCAACTTCTTTCTCAGGTGCTTTCCCTTTGGCTCTGTGAAATCCCTCTGCCTTTCCTTAAGGGTTTCTGGCACAGTAGGAACCTTCCTTTTCTTCTCTTTGGCAGCAGCCAGAAAAAGAGGCTGGCCTGGTGTTATGTTTTAGATGTGGTGTCCCCCAAGAACTCACATGGAGACAGTACAAGAAGGTTTGAAGGATAAATGATTGGGTTGTGAGAGTCTTAACCCAATCAGTGAGTTGATCCCCTGATAGGGATTAATGAGTGGTAAGTGAAGTGGGAGGGAGTGGCTGGAGGAGGTAGGAATCAGGGTGTGGCTTTGGGGTATACATTTTTGATCTGGAGAGTGGAGACACTTTTTCTCTCCGCTTCCTGATGATGCGAGGTGCTTGCCTCTTCCGCCCTGTTCTGCCTCACCTCAAGCCCTGGGGAATGGAGCCTGCCTTCTATGGACTGGGACCTCTGAAACCATGATCCCTCAAATAAACTTTTTGTCCTCTACAATTGTTCTGGTTGGGTCATTTAGTCACAGCAGTGAAAAAGCTGACTAAAACGCCTGATCTTATTTGAGTTAAAGCAGGACTCCGGCTCAGCAGGTCTACATGGCTCGGTCACACATTGTGTACCCTGTTCTGCTCACAGTCTCCCCTGGGTCTCCTCACTGCTCTTCAGCCTCCCTCCAGGAGTTAATGCAGGCTTGGAGACTAGAGAGCCATGGAGTAGCAGAAGTCAGGCCCCTTCCAGGTAGGGAAGGAGTTGCCAGGTCCAGGAGGCCAGGCCAGGAGTGGCAGACAGGAATGAAGCCTCTGCTGAGACTACAAGCTCTGCCAGACTGGGTTGGTTACAGGCTGCCAGGAAGCTGTGCTCAGTTCTGCTACCTGGGAGTTTCCAGAAAATTCCACTGTTTCCCTGGAGGGCTCAGGTTTTTGCCTTCAATTTTTGCTGAGCCCTGGGTCCTGCTAACAAGAAAAAGATCCAAGCCGTCTCCCAACTCCTCCTTCCCCCATCAAGAACTCTATCCTCACTTGGCCAAACGCACTCCTCCAGGAGAAAGAATGGCAGAGGTTTAACTGTGAGGTGGGGAAGGGAAACAGGTGCTATTTCAGAGAACACTGCATTTCAGGACTGGGGATATAGCTCAGTTGGTAGAGTGCTTGCCTTGCATGCACAAGGCCCTGGGTTCAATCCCCAGCACCACAAAGGGGGAAAAAAAAACCCCAACAGACTGCATTTCTACCTGGGCCCCCTCTGCCCTCTCCCACCCACCATTGATCCATCTCTTCTTGGCATTGGGTTGGGGAGTTGGCTCCTATAATATACTTTCTGAGGCTTAATAATTTCTATTCTATTCTCCCATCAAAATCCCTCAGGGAGAGAAGAGCAGTCTCTACCCCTCCTGGTGTCCACAGCTCAGTTGTCCCTTAAAATATAATGGATCTGGGGAACAAGGAAGAGTGCCACTTAAAATGAGGAATTTTGCTCTTTGAGGGGTCAAGAAGGTGACATGTGGGTTAAATGTCATATGCTGAAGTCTAATGGACCTGAGTGATGATCATGCTTCTAAGAATCATCCTGAATGTCACCAGTGTCTCAGTTGCTTGGCTGGGTCCTGGAATGCTGCAGGCGTAGTGCTAGCCTGCTGTGCTTGAGGACTGAGTGCTAGGTACACAAGGAAAGAGGAACATACAGATGACACCCCAGAAGATGCTCCAGTAGAGTATACCTTGAAGACCTTCTGACATATAGTCATCCAGAGGTGGTCACAGCGTCTGAATTCCCTGCTGACACGCATGTGATCTCTGTGGATTTAGTTAGGACCCCTTGGCTGCAAATGAGAAAATCAACTCAAAACAATGGGGGATGGGATTTATTGGTCCTTGTCACTGGGAAGGAAGGAAACTGGGAAAGGTTATAGAAGAACCATAGGAGGATCCTGAGAAGAACCAGGGCCTGAAGGATGAGACCTAAGTCTTCTCTTTCTCTCCCTCTCCCCGCCCCACACACATAACCTCTGTCCATCTCCCCTACTCCTTCTGATCTGCTTATGGGATCAGTGATAAACCACTCCTCAAAATATTTTTCTCTTTGCTGTCTAATTAGACAATATGCTTGCATGAAATGTAACCTTTGGAAAATTGTGCTGGAAGCTGATCAACAGACAAAAGTGAACACTTAGACCCTCACACCATCAGATTTCCACCATGTCCTGTACTGTTGTCATCCACAAACCAACCCCCCTTCCCCATGAATGTTAGTGCATCTGCTGCTGTCCCTCTCTCCAACAATCCTGTCTGAACATTTGGTGACTTGATACCTACAGAGCTTCCTCTGGTCTCTTCCTCCTTCAAGGTTCACATAATATAGTCCTTCGCTCACCTCCTCCACCTTTCTGGTGGTCATGTTTTGGTGACTTTGGGATCATCCACAGCTGTGCCATCCATAATCCTTGATTTCCAACAATTCCAGCAATCCTATTGGTAGCTCACTCCTTCTAGTCTCCCAAGTCCAACAACCCTTTAGCCAGTCAGGATCTGAACCTGCCATCTTCCCACCTCCCTCTTGCCCTTTCTGAAGGGTGAAAAGTGCCCAGAAAAACCTCTGAGGACGCCAGAACTCACACAAGAGATTTTATTAGGCAGACGAACAGTGTCTGCTCTGAAGAGAAAAGGAAAAAAGAAGAAGGAAGAAACATGGCTGGGGAGCTCCTTTTAAGCTCTCCAACTTTGTGGGCAAAGCGGTGATAGGGCCAATTGTTGAAAACTGAATTTTGGTGGACTAGGGATCAGCCAATGGCTGGTGATGACAGGCCGATGAATGGACCAATGGCGGGTTAGCTATAGGGAAGGGGCGGGAGAGCTGTCATCCCCCCTTGCTTTCCCCCCTGCAGGCGTGTCCTGCACCCAGGAGGGAGCCCCATGAGATTGGATCATGGGCTGGTAGGTAGCCGGAGGCAAGGGTGGGACTGCAGAGTAAACCCAGCGCTGGCTTGGTGCCTGCTGTGGCGAGCTGATGGTGTGTGTGTGTGGGGGGGGGGGGCCACGCGGCAGAGCGCGGCTCTGACAGCTCTGGTTGCGTCTGACAGGCACAGCCGTTGAAGCTTTTTACATTACACTTTACACTTTCTTCCCTTCTTGTCCATCCTCGATTCCATGGTCAGTCTTAATCAGCACCGTCCTGTGCTCTTAATGCTCTTGGTCACCTCTCTCCTCATCACACCCTCTTGGCAAAACCTTAATATTGATTAGAAACCAGTCTTCACTCACCCTGATCCTGCACACAGTGGTGCTGGAGAAAACACACAGCCCTGCCGACTGGCCCTAGGTTCCTGACCGTGAACTTCATGTGGGCCCTCGGTGCTTCCTGCCTTCCCAAGTCCATCACTCTCTCTGTCTTCTAAAACTCTGTCTCCATCCTCATTCTGACCCTCAGCTTCCTATTTCACTGAGACATCTGTAGAGAAGCCGCCAGCGAGAATCCGTGCAGGCCCCCACATCTCTCAGGCTTCTGGCTCTGTGCTCCTGTCCCCTGGCCTCCCTCCTGGATGAACTCCCTGGGCTTTTCCCAGAAGCTCTTTCTCTCTCTCTCCTTATGCTTCACAGTCTGTCCCCTGATTCCTCCTCGAGGACTGCATTGCAGCGGTCTCCCCTCTTGCATCATCATATTTTCTCTTTCTTTTAATAATTGATGGCTGCATATATACCTGCTATTACTTCCACGTTTTTTGTAAAAGTCTGATTTCTTATGAGTGTGTGGCATGATGGGCTTTAAAGAGTCAGACGCTATAAAATGCTATAATAACTCTGCTGCAAACTCAGGACCTGAGTTTAGCTGCTCTAGAAGACCCAGGTGTCCTCTCAAATCATTTAAGAGCAGGCATGTCCTCCTTCCCACCCATATTGCCCCTTCAAATCCTGCCCAGTTAGGCAGTACTCTCCCTCCCTTTCTTCCTTCCTGCCTTCCCTCCCTCCTTCCTGCCTTCCCTCCCTCCTTCCCTCCCTCCTTCCTTCCTTCCTTCCTTCCTTCCTTCCTTCCTTCCTTCCTTCC
>JAJEJO010003833.1:10980-70382 GCA_020662805.1 Glaucomys volans
TCCTTCCTTCCTTCCTTCCTTCCTTCCTTCCTTCCTTCCTTCCTTCCTTCCTCCTCTCCCTTCTCTTCCCTGCCCTTCCCTTCTTTCACTGGAGATTTAACTCAGGGGCACTCAATCACTGAGCCACATCCCTAACCCTATTTTGTATTTTATTTAGACATGGGGTCTCACTGAGTTGCTCTAAGCAACTCAGTGAGACCCCATGTCTCAGTGAGACCCCTTTTGCTGAGGCTGGCTTTGAACTCATGATCCTCCTGCCTCAGCCTCCCAAGCTGCAAGGATTATAGGCATGTGCCACGGCACTTGGGGGTTCCATTTATCTCTTTTCTTTAGGTTGACACCTCCAGGTCTTCTGAGTGCTTCCTGTGTTCTCACTAAACAGCTGTCAGCCAGGCTCAGCTTCCCAAGTTCATTTCCCTGCACTTTATCCTTATGTCATCAGGGAGCCTACTCAGGATGAAACTGGCCAGGAGAGCAGGGTCCCTCTCCTGGGAAAATCTCCTGTTTTCCCTGGGCTGCCCTTTTTCTGTCAGAACACGTGGTTCCAGAGCTCCGGGGAAAGGCAGTTTTGTGAGAAGCATGTGCAGAAGGGGCAGATTTTTGACATTTCCATGAAGACAGAAAGGCTACTTTGTTCAGAGTCAAGGTTGGAGAAGTGCCTTCTCCCCTCCCCAGTAGCTGGTGGGCCAGAGCTAATGGACAGACCCACATGAGGTAATCAGCAGGATGAAGTCAGTACCATGCAGAGCTGAGTCAGTCAAGCTAGATGCCAGGCTGGGAGCTCAATCTGTCGTCCTGCCAGCCACCCCCTGGGCCCATACAATCTGCACTCAGTAAACACTCACCTGTCACAGCTCAAGGCTTCCAAGAATTCCAAGGTCATTATCAGAATCTGCATATCCCACCCAGGTAAGATGACGGCTGAAGCTACAGGCCTCCCGGCTCCCCTCCGTCACCCCTTCTTCCACCCTTCTCACCTTTCCCACCTCCCTGGTCCCCCTCAGCTGTGACCTAGAGGTAATGCTGCTAGATGGTGCTGTGAACTCTGAGGGCCGGTTTCACATTTCTGTGTCCAATTCTTTAGTGGACAACTGGAGATTTTAACATTATTCTTCCTCCTTCTTAAAAGAACAATAAAGGTGCCCCCCAGTCACTAATTTATTGGGGAGAAAAACAAAGCAGAGTGAGAGATGAGGTGACTGGAAGTTCTCGTCTGTTATTTTCTTTTGCAGCTTTAGCCAAAGGTGCTGTCTCCTCTTCTGCCAAATGGAGGTAAGAATAGCTCTCCCCCTCGAGAGCTATTATGACAACACGAAGATCCTCAAGGCTGACAGTTGGCTTTATGTGTCAACTTGGCAAGCTGCAGCATGCTGTTGTCCAATCAAACACTTATCTTGGTGGGGGGTGTGGGGGTGTTGTATAGATGTGGCTAACACCTACCATCAGTTGATATTAAAAAGATTGCCTTGGATAGTGTGGGTGGGACTCACCCAATTAGTTGAAGACCCTAGAGCAGAACTGGGATTTTTAGGAGAAGGAATTCTGCCTTAAGACTTCAGCATCAACCCCTGCGGGCCAGCCTTCCATATAAATCTAACTTGCAGTCCCACAGCTGAGTTCCTTAAAGCAAATCTGTTTGTCTCTTTCTTCATTGTACTGGTCTGTTTGTTTCTGGGCAGAACCCCGACCAGTACAGTACTGATTGACACAGATGGTAAGAGGCAGATACAGGAAGATACGTGCCAGGTGTGGAGAGGAAGGGAAATGGGTACCATGTGAGGGGTTTATGCATGAAATCAATCCTGGTCTGCGCCAATCTCCAATAAGGCTTGCAGGAGAGAGGAAGGGAGCAGGGGGCTGCTGGGGCTGAGGACTGAGGTGGGGACATCAGCCAGCACATGGCAGTGGAAGAAGGGATACTCCAGGTTCTGCTGAGGTCCACCATGCCCACGGGTCTCTGGCACAGTCTATTTCAGGACCACATCACAACCGTGGACTAAACAAAGTCAAGGCTGGGCCTAATCTGATGAATGAGCGTGGCTTGAGCCAGCACAGGTTCCTGAAGATCAACGACTGTGCAGGAGCCTCTGAAGGCTCATTTCTTCTTTTCCAGGCACTTCCAGGAGGCTTGCTGAGGGGGTGGCCAGACCTAACAGCCCCCTCTTTCCTTTTTTTCCATTGCAAGTTCAGACAACCCCTGAGCACAAAGGCCCTGCTACAGAGCTGCCTGGAAAGCCCATGTGCCTCCCTCATGTTGGTCATTTGTTAACTGTGAAGTGCAAGGCAAAGCTCCAATCCCTGCATATCTCCAGTAGGAGTCTCTGAAGGTCAGCTCGTGATTCACAGGATGGTGCCTTAAGAGCTGGGCCCTGGCATCAGATAGGATGGAGTTTGGATCCTCAGACTTAACCTGCCCAGGAGCTCTCATGAGGGGATACAGCAGAAGCACTTGGGAGGCCTTCTGGGGGGCCTGCTGTTATCAGGACTGTAAAGAGCAGAGATACCATGTTCTCTGCACACCTAGTATGCTAGTCAGGGTTTGCCAGAGATGCAGAACCATAAACTGTAAAGAGCATAGATACCATGTTCTCTGCACACCTAGTTTGCTAGTCAGGGTTTGCCAGAGATGCAGAACCAACAGGACGTGTATGTATGTACACATACCCAGAGAAAGGGGAGAGGAAGTTATCTTAAGGAATGGGCATGCTATGGTGGAGGTGCATATGCAAGATCTGCAGGGTGGGCTGTTGGGTAGGGAAGAGCTTTAGGTGCATGCATTGGGCTGCTAGCAGATTTACCTCTTCTGCTGGGGAGGGAAGTCTTTTTCTATTAAGACCTTTGACTGGTTGAATGCATTATGGAAGGTTATCAACTGTACTCAAAATCTACTGATTTTAAATGTCAATCTCATCTTTTAAAAAATACCTTCACAGAATCATCTAGAATAATGTTTGACCATACATCTGTGTACCATGGCCTAATGAAGTTGACACAAAATTCACTACTATTATCCCAAGTGTGCAAATCCAGAGATATTACCCTGGAGCCTCACCAAAAAAGTGTTCAGAAGTCTCGAATCTCACTACAGCACCCATTCAGTTGTCCATAACTGAAAAAGCAGATGTATCTGGCTGTACCTGATGTTCTACAGTCCAGGGTTGAGGTTGAGGTGGGCACTGTTACTGGGTTCCCAGAGCAGGCAGGTTGAGCAGATGGGCTCCAGAACTCCAGAACCCATCAGAGCAATGCCTGGTGTCCAAGGCCTGGTGTTATGCCACCTCCAGAGGCAGATCTTACCTGTTTTCTTCTTGAAAGCCTGAGACCCTGGCCTCTCCTGTACCTGGTACCTTCTGAGTACGGACAGAAGAAACAACCCTGAAAGACCAACACAAGGTCATGCTTTTCTTGTACTTTATAATAATTAGAAACAAAAACCACCAAAATGCTTCTGGGACAAATGCTTCCAAAGAGCCCTGGAAGGCCAAAGCAGGTATAACCTCATCTGCTAACATTCAAACTCAGAGACTCCCACTTTCATTCAGTCCCCTCCCTTCCAGGCCTTTGGCATTACAAATCTTCGTCATCAAAGGTCTCCAGGCACCTCAACATTATCATCTCATCATCAGTGGGAAGGTCTGGTTCCTGAAAAACACAAAGGGAAGAGGTTGAAGTTTGGCTCTAAGAGTTCCAGACAGAAAGGAAGGTCCCAGCAGCTTGGGTGTGCCCAACTCTCCCAGTCTCTACAGCTTTCACCTTGAACCTCCAGCCAGGGAGTAAGGGGGTATAGTCTTATTTCCATTTCACTCAACTCACACACCTCCAGAGAGGAAGCAGCACTGGCTTCTTTCCTGTCCTGGGGATTTCCAGGATCCCATAAAAGAGATAGGGGAAGTCATAAAGCTTTATCTAAAGGCCCATCAATAGAAGACAGAGAACTACACCATGGTGTGCCCCTCATGGAACACCAGGAAGCTGTGTTTTAGTTTATTTTTATATAAAATTTTTTATTCCTCATTATTATTATTACTGTTATTACTATTTTTCAGCGCTGGGAATGGAAGCCAGGACATCACAATGCTAGGCAAGCACTCTACCCCTGAGCTACATCTCCAACCTACCACTATTTTTATTTTCTATTTTTTTAAAGAATGGGAGAGACTATTAGAAAAGGGATGAAGTTCAAGGCCATGTGCAAAGTAGGCTACTGCCTGTGTTTGAAAGGATACGTAAATTCCTACAGGCCGTCTTTGGATGGATGGATGAGAAACTGTCATGGAAGGGAAGAGTTTGGGATAGTAAGGAAGGAAAAATGGTAGGAGTAAGCCTATGTTATTACTGAATACTGTTTACACCATGGACATGAGCTACCTATGAGGTGATTTTTTAAGAAGCAGTGCTGTTTGTGTTTAGCAAGGTTTCTCATTCCCTTCACAATGACCCAGCCAATCTCTCAGGTCTGCCCATTACTTCTTCCCTTAAAAGTATGTTCCCAGGTGTTTGCTCTTCCTGTGTCTCTCACCCAGCAGAAAATGATACTTATCACTTATTGTCCCTGCAGATCAGGGTTACTTTCATGGGTAACCCATGAAAGGGTTCTGGGCAGTATCCTCAGTCAGCTATCGAATAAAAGGAGGATGCTCCCAAGGGTGTCACCTAGGTGGGGGGATGGCCTCTGCTAGTTTCCCATTCCAAGCTTGAGACAAGAGGTAGTCAGAGAGTATATGGGTATCCAAGAGGCCAAGTGTCCTGGGAAAGAACAAAGCACCCAAGCCTCTGTCACACACAGTGCCCAAATATTGTCCAAAATGTCCTATTTCCTTAAGCCCCTGACAATGGAGTCTGAAGCACTTTGAAGCTGCAGATTTTTAAGCTGAAACTAGCAGATGGTGAGAGATGTTTCCTGTTACTGATCGCTGAAGTGTTTTGAATAGGGTCCCTCCCAAATTCATGTCCACTTAGAAATTCATTTGGAAACAGGGTCTCAGAAGATGTAATTGGTTAAGGATCTCAAGATGAAACCATCCTGAATTAAGTGGGGCTCTAGATCCAAGGGACTGGTGACTGTTGTCTGTAAAAGATGGGAGGGGCAGAGGGACACAGAGAAGAAGGACATGTGAAGACAGAGCCCGTGCCTGGGGGGATGCAGCTACAGAGCAAGGAATGCTGAGTATCACCAGAAGCCACTGGGACCCAGGCAATGTCACAGAAAGACTCTTTCCTGAAGCTTTTGGAGGTAGCATGGCCCTGCCAACACCTTAATCTCAAGCTTCTGGCCTTCAGAATGATGAAATAAACCTGTCGTTTTAAGCCACAGGTTTCAGGTCACTTGTTAAAGCAGCACCAGGAAACCAGCACAGGTGCTAATGATGCCTGATCCAGCCACCTGCCATGAGGCTGATCCCAGCAGCAATGAGTTGGAGGTGAAACTGAAAGAGAATGAAATTTCCCTCTTTGCACCAGCATCTACCAAGTCCAAGTCCTCCTGCCCCAGAACCACTAGGACAGCTTGCTCAAAACACGAATCCCAGAGCCCCATTCTCCTAACACTGAATGAGAACCATGATACTAAGCTACAAGGCATTCCTGGGGACCCTGAAGGCCAAGAGCCTGTGCTCCATGTGGAAACTCTGATCTCTGCTCCTTCTTTCTTTTCTGCCATGTGTTGGGAAAGGAAGTCAGGAAAGCAAAGACTGCCCCCTTCATTTGTTCTCAAAGTCTTTATAAAGTGGACTAATTTAACTGTTTCGCATGGGAAGCCATGACAGCTGCCATGAGACAGTTAGTCAAGCCACGGTGGAAGTGGAGACAATTACAGGGACAGGTTCTGAACTCCGAGAAGGGACTGAAAGTGTTTTCTGCATGGGGAAATGAGGAATGAATGGGAAAGGGGCCAGTGATAACTTAGCCCATTGAAAAGGTGGCCTAATTATTTTCAGGCAAACATTTGCCACTATTAAGCTTGTCCTTTTTAATAAACAGTTGTGTTTTTGCCAAATCAGCAGAGATAATCCACACCTAAGAATCTGAAAGGCCCTGTCTCCTGGTAGCTCAGACAACCCTTCCCGCTACAAGAGCTTCAGGAAAGGAAACCCTAACCAAGACCCCATGACTTATGTCACCATGAGCTGCAGAGGAAGTTTTTTAGGAGCAGAAATTATCCTTTAAAAGCTGCAGGATTTCAGAGGGTGAAACAGTGCAGCCTTTTGGAAAGATGTCACCGAACATGTACAAATGCCCGCTAAGAGTTGCCCTGGGATCTGGTCCTTGCTTCCAAGGGTTGGTTACCAATGCAAATCTGCCCAGAGGACACCCTTCTGCTTTTTTCTTAGTTTCCCTGATGTCTTCCATTCCACGGGAGGCTTTAGGCTTGAAGTTGACCATCCATGGAATAGGCTGGAGAGAATGAAAGAATGTCTGCCCATTGCCTTCTTGGCGTGATCAGGGTGAGGGCTGGCCAGGCCCCCTCAAGAGCTCTTTTTGCCGTCCTAACAAAGGTGGGCAGGTATCTAGCTGTCCTACCTGTTTTAACTGAGTGTTAATGCAGCAAAGGCCTTTAAAAAAGTCAATGATCTGCATATAGAGCTGAAACTTCCCCTCTGGGTTTTCTGGGTTGCAGATGGCAAACACTGAACTGTCAACAGAAAGAAGAAACAGCAAATATTTAGAATCTTGATCTTTCCCCTCTGCTTGCTACTACCCTTCCCCCCTGCCAAGCATTTGGACTGTGGTGTGAATGCAGCACTTTCAAGACCCAGCTGAATTCTTGGGCAGCCCAGAGCTTTTCTTGAAACGTCTGTGTTGCTTCTGCTCAAGTGTCATGTCTGAAACCACCTGGAAAAACAGAACTGTGGCAGGACTGGATCTTGTGCCCTTTGGAATGAGGGAGCAAGGTTTCCTTTACCTGAGTCAACCTCCTGGAGCAATGCCCAGGGTTCTGGTCCCACCTGTGGCTGCTAAGGCACATTTTGAGTTCAGTCCCAGGAAAGGCTCCCCTCTCCGTGTGTCTATCCTGGATCTCAGGCCCTGCAGAAAGGAGGCTGGTCTTCCAAGCCTCCTTTCCTCCAAGGGGAGCATCCCAATGCAATTGGGACCTTAAGGTACAGTGGCTGTGAGTCCTGTAAGACAGCCGACATTTCCCCCTCACTCTTCCTCGTGGGATGAGGTCCCACAGCCAGGCTAGGAACCCACTGGCAGCAATCCTTGCCTTTTCTAGGGAAAGCAGGAAAGGAATTTTAATAGGTTGCTTTTTTTGTTCCATCAGAGTTTCAAATACTGCTTGGTAAGTATGCTTTGGCAACTTCTCAACCAAGTTGTCTTTGCAGCCCAAGCCCAGTGTGGAAATAGGAATGATGTCAGCTTCCAGCCAGTTGCAGCAGAATGACACTCACACAGAGCTGAGGAGAGCTCCTATCACTATATGAAGTGGCTTTGAAGAGGGAAGAGTCTCCTCTGTCAATCCATGTCTCCCAGATCTGGCTGGGCCCTGCAGAGGCAGGTGGGGTGGTGGAACTATCCCCCATATCTGGACTGAAGTTCTGCTTGAAGCTGTCCTGGACCCTAGGCACAGCTCTGGTGCCTGCCAAAGGCCTGACCAAGAGGCCAGGTTTCCACTGAGAAGACATTGGAGGTATTCATTTGGATCCCCAGCTCATGAATGGCACCCTCACTCCCAAGGCAGAAAAACTCAAGGTCCAGGTTTCTTTTGGGGCTTGACACTTGACACCAGCACTGTCCCTGCAGGCCACAAGCCCACAGCTTCCCAGGCAGCAGCCAGGGAATTTCAGTCCTAGACTGACTTCCTCTGAGAAAATGCCTTTTGCTACAGACTGAGTCCAGCTTCTTCTTCGTTTTTTTTTTTTTTTTAATATATATTTTTAGTTGTAGATGGACACAATACCTGTATTTTATTATTTTTTTTATGTGGTGCTGAGGATCAAACCCAGTGCCTTATACATGCTAGACAAGTATAAGTCACTGAGTCACAACCCCAGCCCCTGCTTCTTGTTTTAAATCTTCCCAGACCCTGTTTTATGTCTTCTTGCAGACCCTCCTCTGCTTCTTCCACATCTGTTCTCATCAGCACTATCAAAGGCAGCTCAGAGACTCCACTAAACTCAGGGCACAGGCATGCTTCCATGTTGGCCCAGGTTCTCTGTGCCCCAGGACCCCTGCCCACTCTCCTGCCCATGGGCTGCCTGACCCTGGGTGCTATAGACTGAAGGTTTGTGTCTCACCCCCAGTTCATATGCTGAAACCTAACCCCCAAGGTGATGGTATTAGGAAGTGGGACCCTTGGCAGGTGATTAGGACCTTTACAAAAGAGTTGCTGTTGTTTTGTTTTTTGTTTTGTTTTGGTTTGTTTGGTTTTGGTACTGGGGATTGAGCCCAGGGGCACTTTACCACTGATACCACTGAGCTACATCCCCCATCCTTTTTATTTTTTATTTCACTAGTTTGAGGCTGGCCTCAAACTTGTGATCTTCTTGCCTCAGCCTCCAGAGTCAGTGGGATTACCAGCATGCACCACTGGGCCCAGCAGGGTATGGTGACATTGAGAAGATGCCACCTATGAGGAACTGGCCCTCACCAGACTGTATCTGCTAGCCTCTTGACTTTGGACTTCCCAGCCCCTAGAACTGGGAGCCATAAGTGCTGTTGTTTATAAGCCAACCAGTTTTTGGTATTTTGCATAACAATGAATTTATAGCAAGGCTGTCGCAGCCTGAAGCAGGACTAAGACTACTGGGAAACCCATCAAAAGGAACAGATGCATTCACACAACCTTGAGCTGATAACCCAGTGTGTTCTAGCCCTGGGCCAGGACAGAAGATCGTCTTCTCTGAAGATGCCCCAGACAATGTCATCCCCAAAGCGACAATGCAGTCCTAGGATCAGTCCACTTCAATCACAGGAAAAAAAAAGTTCCCTAAGAACTTTCAGTGAATTTTGTGCCCATCTGGGAGCTGCAGGGGAAAGGTAGGAAACTCCCAGCAGGGGCACACAGGCACAGGCACACACACACATATACACATGCCACACACACCCACATGCTCACACAGTCTCATACCCACCCACACATTTGCATACCTACTCACACTTGCTCACTCTGTCTCACACTGCCTTCTCACCTGGCGCTGGAGGTACTGGGAGCCTCACTTTTGTCCAGGAAACTCGCCACATCAAAGGCATCTTCAAAAAGAATCTGAATGAAAGCACAGAATTCAATGTGTCAGAAATAACTTTTCGAGCTGGGGACATGGCTTAGTTGGTAGAGTGCTTGCCTCCCAAGCACAAGGCCCTGGGTTCAATCCCCAGCACCGCATTAAAAAAAAAGAAAGAACTTTGCAGCTTAAGTAGAAAGGGTTTCTCATATACTCATCCCCCAAACACACAAGTGACAGAGCTGGGGTCTGAACTCGGCATCCCTGCTCTGTGATCTTCCTGAGGGGTGAACATTAAGCTCTCAACTGCCCAGGACAATCAGCCAGGCCTGGAGAAGGCTGAGAGAGAGAAGTGCTGGGGAACATCTCCTCTTTCTAAAGAAGGCATGGCTTAGGCATGAGAGGAGACAGCAGAGCAGATCCTGGAAAGTCTCATCTGAACCTCCCAAGGTGAAGACTGCATTTAAGCCACTTTGCATAATCCAGCGCTTTCACATCAAGGCAGCTGAATACAGGGTTCACCCGCAGGAGGGCCAGCTCCAGCCTTGGCACTCGCTAGCTGTGACCTCTGACAAGTTACTTCATCTCTCCATCTGTCCTCTATAAAGCAGGAGTCACAGCTGCTATGGTTCGAATGCTACGTTTCCCTCCAAAACTCACGTGGAAAATTGAACTGCCAGTGTAATGCTCTTGGGAGGGGAGGTTTTGAAGAGGAGTCAGGTGGCAATGCCTTTAAAAAAGGGCTTTCTGGAATGGGTTCTCCCTCTCTCTCCTTCTCCCTCCTTCCACATATATGGTGCAGTAAGGAGGTCCCTGCTAGATGCCAGCACATTGATATTGGATTCCTGGCCTCCAGAACCGTGAGCCAACAAATTTCTTTTATTATACATTACCCAGTCTCAGGTATTCTGCTACAGCAGCACAAAACAGACTGAGCTAACACGGGGGCCTACTCAGGGTGGTTGCAAGAATTCAGATCATACATGTGAAGCTGACCCATAATAATGGCCCAATATGTTGGTTGTATCGAATATTATCTGCTTTACAAAAGAAACATTGTTGTCGAAATCCTAGAAAATAGAAACAGACAAGGGAAATAAGAATCACTAAGAAATAATCCACCAGAGATATCTGTTGTCGCCATATCAATCCAGTTCTCTTCAGTTATTTCCCTAGGCATATTACATAATGATAATGACAATGATTGGTAATGGTAATATAATGATAATGATGATATGCTTCCAATTTTTTTATATTAGACAGTTTTTGGTTCTTTAATCTGTTAACAATTAAATATTCTGTAAAAACATGATCTACATTGCAGATTGTTGGAAGTAGCAAATAAAAGTACAAGATGTCTAGTTAAATTTGAATTTCACATAAAGAATAATGGTTTGCTCCTTCTGGAGCTCCCCCGCCCCACTTATGGATCATGCATCTCAGACCTGAAATGGAATGGTCCAGGGCCTCCTGGACACAGAGATCCCTGAGTACACAGACTGGCAGCAACACCATTGTCAACCCTTTCCAGAAGGATCAGAAGCTGCAGTGAAGCTGAACTAGAAGATCATGGAGATGATCTAGAACCCACAACCGGAGGAGCTGTGGTGTGCCCTGTCTTGAGCATGAGTGTGCTCTGTTCCACTCACTCACCTTATTACCTGCCTGGCTTGGCCAAAACCTGGGCATGGTGGTACACGAAGGTCTTGTCCTGGGCATGGCTAGGGGAACATGCTGCCCATTTTCCTCAACACCAGAAAAGTATCAGCTCACAGCCTTTGCTGAGAAAGGCCAGGCAAATAATTCCCATGATTTGGGGACATAGAGTCTGGTTTCTCTTTGGAGCTTGTCTTCCTTGAGGAAATGTTCATGTTGGTAAATACACGTGGGTGTGTGCACACATACAAACAGTCCCGTTACTCAGGCTCTTGGCTCTTGGTATATATTTTTTTCTTTCTTTCCATGTGTGTGTGGGCACGCACACAGGACTCAGGACTAAGCGCCTTAGGGTTACGAAGACATCTACCTGGGCTGCCCTTTCCTGTGTGCCTCAGATATGAAGTCATTGGCCGCTGGTTGCCTTGGTTTTGCTTGGACTATTACAGAGGACTCACATCCTCTCACGGTGGACCCAACATTAGGGGGAAAACGGATGGGAAGCTGAACTCCGGTGCATTGATAATTGGGGGTAGTCTAAAGCAGCAGCCACTGACTTTTTGCACATGTGCCCTGGGAGGGCTTGCCAGTAATGCCAAGTGTGTCAGTCACCTGGGGTGCTTGTTTAAAATGAGGACTCCTACCCTCAGGAATTCAGATTCAGTGTACCTGGGGTGGGATCCAGGAACCTGTCTGCTTACTATGCTCCATGGGTAATTCAGGGGAGAAGCATCAGGGGAGATAATGAAAGGATGACTATCCACACATAAGCCAAGGGCAGAGAGATTTGAGAAAATGAGAGAGATGCAATCCCTGAAGCAGGAGCTGGGTGTTTGGACAAATCACACCTCTAACTAGGACTGCCAAATGGAGGATGGGGCTGGGTGACAGCTCTGTTGTTCTCCAGGCTTGGGCCCAATGACTGTGGAAGCTTCCAGAAGATTGGGGTATTCCAGGGCTATAACTCCATGGTTAGAAGCACATGGAAATTCTCTGGCTCCAAGACTTCACAGAGAGAGAGACAGGAGACTAGAATGGCTGTCTCCTCAAGGGGACCCCCACCAAGGGCCATTTGGATAGTTAAGCCAAGGGGATCATGGCCATGGATGTTAAATGTCCTACAAAGCACTGGATGGTGCAGGAAGCAAAGCACTGCCTGTCCCTGGGCTAACGGAGTGAGGGCAGTCTGGCTCATGTGGTGGCAGCAGTCTTTTGAAGTGCTCCTAATTCTGGAAGAACTGCTGGTGGCCTGCTCTTATCTCAGCGCAGGATGATGGCTAACACCACCTGATGCTCTGCTTTATGGACTGTGGCCATCTTAACTACTGGAAAGCTGGGAAAGGCATTCAGAGAGGAAGCTGGGGTTGCCCTCTCTTCACTAAGTGGTTGCAATGCTCTCTGGGAACTGGTCACCTCTCTGGGACTATGCCTGATGGTGCTTGTGTCATCCTTTCTCATTGGCTCAGTAAGCTGGGCAGTTTGGGCCAATGAGAGGGGAGGACAGGTATAGTAGAAGCTTCTGGAAAAGTTCGTCCTTGACTAAGATCCCTCACGGGGACTCTTTCTACCTGGTGTACAGGAGGAAGAATGGCCACTGGGGGTAAGAGAACTGGGGAGGGGAGGGAAGGATGAGAAACCAGAGAGAAGAGAGGATCCTGAGTCCATGGGGACATCACTGAGCAGCTTGACTAACTCCCTGATACCAGTTTTGCCTTTCTTCATGGTTTTGTTTGTTTGTTTGTGTTTTTCTTTGCACTGGGGATGAACTCAGGCACTTTACCACTGAGCTACATCCCAGCCCTTTTCAATTTTTTTAAAATTTTGAGACAGGGTCTCCCTTAGTTGCTCAGAGCCTAAGTTTCTGAGGCTGACTCTGAACTTGGGATCCTCCTGACTCAGCCTCCGAGCCCCTGGGATTACAAGCGGGAGCCCCCACGCCGGTCTCTTCACTGTTTGATAATCAAGTCATTGGCAGCCTAAAGATTCCCACAGGGTACAACCTTCTTGCCCTTCCCCTCTGCAATCCCATGGAAAGGCCAGGAGACTAACAAAAAACGCTGTTTTGTGGTCATGGAGATTATATTGAGAAAATCAAAAGCCATGCTGCCAGCCGCAATGGAAGTGGCACCTCAAGCTTGCAGAATGACCGAGCAAAGCCGGGGCCCCGGGGGTGGAGGGTGACAGTCTTTCCTCTGCACCCTCCGCCATTCCGCAGGGCTGCTCACCTCCTCCGGGGTGGAGACCAGGGAGCAGCTGGCCCCCTGGCTGTCCACTCCGCTGTCCTTCACGCTGTCCTCGGCCCCCGCGGGCTCCTGGCAGGCCACCGCCAGGCCCGGGAGGCCGCCGTGCTTCTGCGCCCAGGTCTGCAGGAGGACGGCCTTCCTCTCCTCGGACAGCGTCTGCCACAGGTGGGAGATGGCCGCAGAGACAATGGGGAGCGTCACCTCCTGCGAGGAGACGATGCCGTTCCCTGTCAGAAGGTCCATCGTCTGCTTGTAGAAGTTGAGATACCTGGAAGAGGAGCGGCGCTGCCTCTCAGGAGTCTGTCCCTGAGAGGCCGCAGCACCAAGCTGGGGCCAGCCCGGGGTGCACCGCGCTTGGCCTCAAGTCTGTGCCCCACCCCTGCGGTGCAGAAGCCACCTTGAGGAAGCAGAAGGCACCTTGGGGACCATGAAATACAGAGATTTGTGCTTGGGGCCTCTCCCAGGTCCTCCCAGGGACCCGCCCCTGCAGCTCTGCAGGATGTAGGTAGAGATGTGGCTGCTCAGCTCTCATCCACCCTGAAATTCTTTCAAATGAGGCCACAAATGTGCAGGCTTGATAGGACTGCTGCTTTAATTTGGGGTCTATAAGTCAGGCTCAGCTCTGGATTGAGTCTCCCTCTTTTGGGCCTCTGGAAGCCAACACGGCTACTGAGGGGTCTTGGGTCTGTGGAGGCAGTGACAAAGGAAGTCTGAACTAGCCAGCCTCCACCTTTCTCTCTGTTGAGACCAGATATGAGGTGGAAAGGGGACCCTGGGGTATGTGTGGGAACCTGGTGTGTGGGGAGGGGAGACTCAGTTTTCATAATCACCGATAACAAGCCCCCAATGCACCCCAAATAAACACCCAGTCTAAATAAAAACATTATATTTGGTCTTCCGTTGTAGCTTCCAGACTATTTCTCTAGCCCCTCAGATCACAACCCACCCGAGCGCCCCCCCCATGTGGGAATTCAGGGTCTAGTCTGAGCATGCATCGAGGCTACAGCATACTCCAGTTGGACCTTCTGTCCCCTTCCCCACAGGAGCTCCATGGGTGTCCAAACATCACCCCACCCAGCTGTTCACACCGTTCAAATTCCAGGAGGTCAGGCGACATAGTAGCTGGGGAATGTAAGACATCAACTTTTTTCTCCTCCTCCTCTTCTTCCTCCTCTTCCTCCTCCTCCTCCTCCTCCTCTTCTTGGTCTTCTTCTTCCTCATTTTCTTCTTCCTCAGCGTCCTTCCGGACTGCCTCAATTGGGCACCAGGTGGAGGAGCCATTCTGAAGAAAGCTATTTGAGACCAGGCTGAGAGAGAAAACAGACACAAGACAATGATACTACAGACCTATGGACAAATGTCCTCAGGGCACAAGGAAACTCATAATTTTAGGAATATTTAGTATATAAAACTATTTCTGTATAGGCATGTTTGCGTACACACACACACACACACATTCAAAATCATACTGGAGATTCTAACCAGTCTAATAAGAGAAGGCAGGAAAAAAGAAGTAAAAGGAAAGGAAGAAGTAAAAATGCCTTTATTTCCAATGTGACTATGTAGAAATCCCAAAGAATCCACAAACATATGACTGGAATTAAGAAGGGAACTTAGCAAGGTTGCAGAAGACAAGATAATAATGGGAAAATCAATAGTGTTTCTAGTAGAGCGGAGGTTACCAGAGCCTGGGAAGGGTGTGGAGAAGTGGGAGTTAGAGAAAGGAAGGTTAATGGGTACAGGGTTGCAGGATAGGAGGAAGATCTTCTAATGTTCTATAGAGATAACTGATGTTATCTTCTAATGTTCTATAGAGATATATGGCTGATGAGAATTCATTGAGCATTTCAGAGTAGCTAATAAAGAAGATTTGGAATATTCCAAGCACAAAAAAAATGATAAATGTCTAAAGTGACAGACATGTCAATTACCTTGATCTGATAATTATGCACATTATACATGTATTGAAATGTCACACTCTAACCCATAAATATGTACAACTACTATGGGTCAATTAGATATATATTTAAAAGTATTTCTATGTGCTAGGAGTGAACAATTGGATATTAAAATTTTTTAAATTATTATTTGTAATAGTACCAAAATCATGAAATATTCATTTAAATCAAAAGCTCAAACTATGAGAAAAGAATAAGATGGACTCATCAACATTATAGAATTTTGCTCTTCAAAATACATCTTTAAAAGCATGAAACAACACGACACAATTTGGCGAGTCAGGACTTAAAACCAGCCTCTCTTCATACTGATAGGAATACTCCCCAATCTACCATATTCTGTCATAAAGCAAGCTCATCAGAAAAAAAAAATGAGGAGGATTATTCTCTCTCCTTTTTTTTTTTAAATCTCAGAGTAGAGAAAGACTTCTAAGTATTCCCTAAAACCCAGGTGTCATAACACAGTGATCAGACTTCACTTTTGCATGGCAACCCCCCCCCCAAAAGAAAACCCCAAAAACAAAAAGCAAAGGCAAAATAATAGAACAAATGACCAAAGGAAGAACTTTAACAAGTCCTATAATAGAGAGCTAATTTCTCTGTATATATAAAGAGCTTCTATAACTAAATAAGAAAAAGATCATTAACACAACAGGAAGACAAAAGAAGAGGTACAAATAATTCCCAGGAATGGAAATAAAAATTATCTTGAACAAAAGGCACTCAAGAAACTCATAATCAATTGGCTAATTAATTACTTAAACATAATAATTAAAAAATAAAATTAGTCTTTTCTATTCAGGCACTACAGTTTTAATTATTGTGGAAAAAAAATCCCCCCTAATTATTATGATTTAGCTATTCTTCCATGAGCAGGTGATACAAGGATTGATAAGATTTTAATATGTGATAAAGTACATATCTTATACCAGTAAAGAAAGGACAGTTTATAATAAATGGGGTCAGGATCACTGTTAATCAATTGGGAAAAGCGAATGTAGAATTCTACCTCACTGAGACCATCTCAGCCTGGGCTCCACTTCACCATCAGCCCATCTGATTTTCAAAACACGGCAACAAACTGCCACCTACGTGCAACACATACACACACCACACCTGCCTCCTCCCCTGTGGGTACAAAATGGTTGTACCCATCAAAGTTGTCTGTATGGAATAAGATTGAATGTAGGTGGTCATTTTCCTCTTGACAAATTTTTGTATATTTTCACATCATCTACAATGTGAATTTTACTTGATTTTTAATAATCGTTTTCTCCGGGTTATTTACCATTGAAAATAATACACATTAATTGTTTAGAAATTTGGAAAACACAAAAAGGTACTGAGAAGAAAGTCAAAGTCATGAGTGATCACACCATCAAACATTAGGAAGCTACATCACTCCATCCAGGCAGGCTTCTGACTCTGACGAGCAAGTAGTTTGCAGCCCCCTCTGGGAGGGGGTGAAGATGGCTTGTGCTCTGCTTCATCAGAGGCCAACTTGGATGTATCCCATATCATTAGAGCTGGACATGCCCAGAGCCACCAGAGATGACAGGGGCCTGGCCATTGCCCCTAAAGTCCAGGCTGTGGTCAAAGCAGCTTGGCAGGCTGCAGGGGAATGCAAGGGTTAGGTCATCCTTTAAGCACAGAGAATATATCCACACAGCATGCATGAAAGACCCAGAAATTGTGGGAGTTAAATATAAAACCTGACATCAAAAAAGTACAAGAAAGACCTTTCTCAAATCAGTCTTTCACAGTTTAAATGTGATATTATTAATGGCATTCAAAGCATCTATAACATCTATGAGTACTATGGTCATTTTCCTCTTTGAAGCTTGATGTGGCTTTTCCTAGGTTCCTATGAGACTTGAAAAGTAGGCCAAGATTTGTATTTTCCTTATTTTCAAATGTACCCTCAATTAAAACCATTAACTAAGAACTTTAAGAAATACATATAAGATTAGAGATGTAGTATATAATATACTATATAAGATGAACACAATGATGTTATTGCTCTAAAAATAATGTGCAAAATTTGAAAAATAGGTGAATGGATATTCTTCAAAATCAACATTTTCTTTGAGAGGTGAGATGATATGCATTTTTTAAAATATATTTTTTAGTTGTAGGTGGACACAATACCTGCATGCTAGGTGAGCGCGCTATCACTGAGCCACAACCCCAGCCCGATACATGTTTTTAAGCTTTTCTGCATTTTCTACATTTTCTGCAATAATCACTTTCTATAATAACCATTTTTATAATTGGAGAAAAATAAAATGCATGCAATTAAGATAAAGGAGAACCCAGGACAGAAGGTTGTGAGTGAGCAACAGCCCTGACCATCTTGCACGTGGTGGAGGATGGGCTGCTGGGAGGCAGCCTGGAAGGCAGAATGTGCAAGACAGCAGGCTGCCATTCTCCTGTGCTTGCTGGATCTTACCTGTCATTTCCGGAGTACATTCTGGCATATTCTTCTTTGACCTCCTCTAAGGTGCTTGCATTCCCATCCTCCAGATTGAAGGATTCTATTACGAAGTTGAGGCAAGAGTCACAAAGGAGAAAGTCAGACCCGTGTTAAGTCTCTCCTGCCTTTTGGGCCCTGGGAGACCATGGGTGGAGCCCCGAGCCCTCCTAGCCTCGGTATTAGAGAGTCCAGAGCCCATTTTCCACCTCCCTTTCTAGGTGTGAGAAGACAGCTCAGGACAAGAACTGACCACTTCTCTGGCCTCTCAAGCTGAGGTTAGGTGCCCTCAGCAGCACCCCATTAGGGGTCTCATCAAACTCCCACAGTCTGTGACCCCTGCCTGTCCTGCCACACTGCAAGCTCCCTGGGGCCAGGGACATCGGTTTCAGTTATGACCAAGGGCAGTGCCTGGCATACGGTAGGATCTCAATAAATATCTCTTGAATCAATGTGACCCAATCTCTGTTTTCAATTGAAAAATGGAGCTAGCCCTCTTCAGGGAGGGATCTATTACCTTTCAGTTTCAGCAAATTGTCCAGGGTTTGTTCCAGTTCCTGAATATGATTCTTCGCCTTATTCAGAACCTGCCACTGAGGACAGAGACAGACAGTGCTGGAAAGACAGCCTTTCGCTGCAGAGACTGGTTTTGTGAACTCAGGAACCCCCTCCCTAGTCTGAGGCCACATTCTCTCAGAGGCAAAGTCACATCTTTGACCTTGCTGGTGAAAAGGACGGGACGTTTATTCTAGTGCACAGAAGGCAGGAAGTCTCCTTTGTGTCCTAGAAATGGATTCTCACTGAAATATCAAGGTATTTGGAAATGAGCTGCATTCAGCAAATTGCACAAAGGCAAGTGACTACACAGGCTACCAGAAGGTGGGATAAGGTGCCAGAGGAGGCACAGCTGAATGAATGTCAGCCCCAGCCTTGCCCATATGCACAGGCTAGACTTCTGCTCATTTGTGATAATGTCCAACTGGTGGGTTAATGTTACTAATCTTGCAATATGTATTTGCTAAATGCATGTACTCCAGATGATCTAAAAACTTATCAAATGCTCTATGAACGTGAATTCTGCATTTCCTCTTCCTCCTCCTTCTCTCCATCCATTCTTTCTTTCGTCCCTCTCTGCATCCTTCCCCTCCTCCCTCCCTCCCTCCTTTCCTTCCTTCCTTCCTTCCTTCCTTCCTTCCTCCCTTCCTTCCTTCCTTCCTGTGTGTCAAAATGGAAACTGCTAGACCATTCAAAAGCAAGAAACGCTAAGTGTTGTTTACTACCACGGGTCATGGTCTCCCTCAGGTATGCATAAGCCCAAAGCTGTGTGCTGGGCCCCAGGGACACAGGGTCAACCAGATGGTCCCCGCATCAGGGTGCTGATATTCTAACAATGAGACAAACATGGCACAGCTCTTCTTAACACAAGATGGAATTAAGTAAGGGCAAAGCAGGGGTAGAAGCAAAGAGCTGTGGGAACATACAGGAAGGAGAGAATATTCCAACTGCTGGGGTCAAGAAGCTTTCATGGAACAAGGCAGCAGAGTACAGCGAGCCAGGCAGGGCTCTGGAGTGCACACAGATTCAAAGGCACAGATAACTGTGAGCAAGGACAGAGAGATGTGGCCAGAGTAGACGGTGGGAGAGGAAGCTCAAGAACCTAGGGGGTAGCAGCCTGGGTTTTGCCACTGTAGATTCTCAGGAATCCTGATGGTGCATCAAAAAGAGACTTAAGGGGAGCTGGAAGCACAGGACTTTGCTGATCCAAAGATCAGGTGACAAGAACAGCTATGTGAGGGTACAGTTAATGGCAAGACCTCTGCACTCTTAGAGCAAGGCCCATCCCTTCTTCCCATCCATGGTTGTCCTAGTCCTGGGACTCATGGCTATGGTGTTGAAGCAGCAAGGACTCGGAAGGAGGGGCCCATTGGCTACCAGAATCTTGGGTTTGTTCTTAGGGTGAAAAGATGATTCTCTAGTTTCTGTGGTTGAAATGTTTATGTTCCCCCACACAGATATGTTGAAACTTAACCCCCAATGTGAGGGTAATAGGAGATGGGTCTTTGAGAAGGTGCTTTATTTATTTGTTTGTTTTCCATATTTTTATTGGTGTATCATAATTATATACAATGGTAGGATTCACTGATCTATATTTGTTCATGCACACAATGTAACAATATAATTTGGCCAATATCTTCCTTGGTATTTTGCCTTTCCCTATAGTCCTTCCTTGGGGAGGTGCTTTACAGTGGAGGCCCTACTTGGATTGGTGCCCTAATAAAAGAGGCCCAAGGGAGTTTACTTGCTGTTTCTACCATGTGAGGTGCCATGAAGAAGGTGCCATCTGTGAATCAGAGAGCTGGCCCTCTCCAGACACTGAATCTGCTGGTGTCTGGATCTTGGACAGCCCAACCTACAGAACTGTGAGCAGTAAATTACTGTTAATAAATTATTCAGTCTAAGGTATTTTGTTATAGTAGCCTGAATGTACTACAACCTTGGCCCTGTGGTCCAGGATGCTGCTTTGCTGAAGGCATCAGCCCAAGAAGGAAAATCCCCTGGTTGGGAACAGACACAGGACAACAGGATAGTCCAGAGAGGTGGATGGTGGGGAGAGGGCCAAGTCTGGAGCAAGAACAGGGCCTCTTCCTGACCCTTCTGTCAACCAGCTAGCAAGTCCTTGCACAACTCTGGTTCCTCCTTTACTAAAAGCAGGTGGGGAACTGCACCTCTTGGGGACCCCTCCACTCTGACCTTCTATAATGCTTCCACCATTATGACTATTCCTTTCCTTCCACCACGCCCATATACCTGGACCTCCATGCTCTGCTAGCTAATTGATTTGTTGATTCCTAATTAGCAATTTAAAAGCTGTGTGAGGACAAAAGCAGAATTAAGAGCAGGAAAAGATAAATGCTTACCTGGAGAGCCCTGTTGTCTGGGGAAAAGACCTGGGTGGTGCATAAAAACCGGGGTTGCATGTGTGCGTAGTGCATGTGTGTGTGCTTGTGTGTTATGTGTGGACCTGCGTATGTGCATGGTAGTGGTGTGGTGCATGCATGTGTGTATGCCTGTGGTATGTGCATGTGTGTGTGGTGTCGTGTGTGCATGCAGGTGTGTGTGTTTGGGTAGATGTTCAGGGGGCTTGAGCATATGCTAAAGGCTTCCGCCTGGGAGTGGGACAGGTGCAGAAGCTCCTGGCAAACGAGGCCTCTCCTCAGGCCCATAACTGCTCTACTTATGTCAGGCTGGTCAGCTGCAGGAAGAAAAGGCCCATCTCTCACAGCAGGTGCAGCCCCCTGAGGCATCCACGGCTGATCACCAACCATACATAGGCCCAGCCTTCAGCTGAGTGAAGCAGAGGTGGCAAGGCAGCCCCACACCCAGGTCCCCGTACCTTTGAGGCTGTGAGATCAGACTGAGAGTAAACAGTCTTCCTTAGGTTGGTGAAGAGCCCTGCCAGAGTGGCCCGATGGCGGGCCTGGGACAGGCGTCTGCGGGCTACCCTTGGTTCGAGCTCCTGTAGCTGTGCCAGTGGCCTGGGCGGTGCTGTGCCATTGGGGTGGCTGCCTTCTCCAGGGGTCGCCATTATAAGCTGTAACATAGTATTATGCTTCTTTTTACCCTAAATAATAATGATACAACATCAAGAAAAAAGGGAAGACAGATCGGCAGGAGGTATCTTTCAAATAAAAGTCCCCAAGCAATGATATAATCAATAATAGACACAAAATAAATTATAGGTGACACAAAATCTGTTACTGATGCTTGACTCCTAAAAATCACAAGCCACCTATGTTGAATTTACAGTTGAGGGACACTGGGGTTTACCCCATGAAGAACTAGGCACTTGTTCATCTCCGTTGCCAAGGACAACAGCCATACCCTGAGATACTGTGCCTCACAGTCTGTTCAAAGCTGAATAGGTGTGTGTCCCAACCATGAGATCTTTCCAACCTTAAGAATGGCCCCTTTGATCTGTGTAGGATTACAGTGGTGTATACCTACACACGAAATCTATCAAGCATTCACTCTAGATTCAGGAGCCTTTCCATGAACATATTATGCCTCAAAAAGAAGGAAAAGAAGAGATCACACTTGATCTCCCAGAAAAGCAAAAGGTTACCTGATACTTTCTGGGACGTGGAATGGAAGCCTTTTGTTGCTTCTGGTGGGGTCTGAAGATGACCATTATGTTGGGTTGTGTCACATTGTGGTTGGCTTGCAAACCAGGAGCCCTTCCCTAAATGAGGCGCTTCTGGAACTGATCCATTAATGTCTATTTTAATGGCAGACAGGGATGAGGCCCCTGGCCTGAGCCTGGCCCCTTCTATCAGAGAGGGGCTCATCCAACACATACTCAGAGGAGAGTTGCTTCTCACAACCCCACGGCTCTTTGAACAGAGAATCTGCATCTTTACTTCTGAACCCCCAGTGCCTGGTGCAGACCCAGCTCCCAGCAGATGCTCAGTGTTGGGTTTTGAATGAATTAGAATGGGAGATTTCTGCTGGTCCACTCTCTCCTGAGTTCAGTCCTGTAGTATAAGGACAATGCATGACTTTGGCCAGGTATTTGCCAGTATGTCAGTCACTTGAGAAGACTGTTGAAAATACAAGGATGCTGTGGTTTGAATGTCCTCTTTGAGAGTCAGGTTGAAGTTTAATTGCCAATCTCACAGTTTTAAGAGGTAGGACCATTAAGAAGTGATTGGGCCAGGAGGGATCTGCCCTCATGAATGGACTAATTTTATCTCTGGAGTGGGTTATGGTGGGATATGGTGGGAATGGGCTCCTGATGAAAAGATGAGTTCTGAACTCTGCTACCCTCTTGCTCACACTCATGCTCCTGCACTCTTCTGCTTCCTCACCACAAGACACCTTTTGCCATAAGACACTTTTGGCCACATCATGCTGCAGGAAGAAGTCCTTTACTGCATGTGGCTTTTTGATCTTGAACTTCCCAGCTTCCAGAACTCTGAGAAGAATAAACTTCTATTTCTTATAATTCATCCACTCTGTGACATTCTGTTATAGCAGCAGCACATGGACTAAGACGATATATGAAATGGGAAGCTGATGGGAAACACTGCTGTAGGTAAATGAAGGTATAAGATTACCAGAGTCCTCCCAGGACCTCAAATTCTCTAATAGTCATCAAATACTAAGGCCAAGGTCCTCTGGGATATGGAGAATCTGGAGCTCTTTCTTTCCATGTCAATGCCAATGCCAATGATTTGAGTTTCCTCTAAGGTTTCTCCTCGAACACTCTGATATCTGGATGGCTCTGGGTACAGTCACTGGATATGACTGCAGTCTTCTGCCTCCAGCACCCCAGGAGGCAGACCTTCCTAATACTTGCTTCTGGAGGCCTTCATTGCCCACCTCAAGGGGTGGGAACAGTGCCAGCACATCTGACCAGCTGCCTGGAGCTGAGACAGTCACCTCCCTCCACCTAATCAGGGGCAGGGAGAAATTTTCCCTTTGGGTTGGGGAGAAGTGACACCTTAGGAAAGCTAGGAACAGAACCTCCACTCTGCTTGAAGGGGAGAATGAAGCCCAGTAGATATTAAACTGAAGTAGAACTTGTGTGATTTTCAATATCTTTCCCATTAAAGCTGCTCGTCCTGCTCACCATGCATTCTTTCCCAGCTATCTTTATTGGCTTGGAATTTGATTTTCTGTGGCCCCAATAGGGGCCTAGGTTAACATTCTTCAGAACAAGCTTTTTGTTGCAATAATACATTTATGTCTGTTTTGTTAGCACCTACAGTGGGTGTAAAGGGCTGGCGTGCCTAGGACAAGTGCCACAGAAGTCATTGTCTCCAGTGGGGGAGGGAGGCAGGACTCTCCTCAGCCTTATACTAAATTTAGGTGTTTTTTTTTTTCTTTTTCTTTTGTGGTACTAGGGATCTAACCCAGAGGCACTTTACATTATAGTTACATTCCTAGCTCTGTTTTTCATTTTATTTTGAAACGGGGTCTCACTAAACTGCTAAGGCTGGTCTCAAACTCACCATCCTCCTTCCTCAGCTTCCTGTGTCGCTGGGATTATAGGTATGCACCACTGCACCCAGCCAAACTCAGCTCTCTTGCTTGGAAAGGAGGAACAGAGCATCATGTGAAAGGGGACACAAATGGAGTGTAAAAATGAGATCAAGGAGTGATCTTTTATTTAAAACAAAGAACTTTTCTTCTCAAAACCCTCTGTGAATGAAAGTGTGTTAAGAAAGCCACTCGCAGCGGTGCAAGGAGTCAGAGCGGTGCAGATTGTATCGCCTGCAGCTCCACCTCCAGGGCCAGAAAGCCAGCATTTAATATCCTTGAAAACTCAGAATCTCCCAAGTTGCCCTTCCTCTCACTTTGGCTCTTTAACAGGAAACACTTTTGCTCTTCTGCCCATCAACTTCCGTGAGGTGCCCATTGCTCTTTCTGTTACCTATAATGCCACCCTCTCTGCCCCCACCCTCAGTTTCTACCTCTCTAGAGCCAATGTGTCCTTACAGTTTCAGTTTTAGTCCCAATTACTTTAAGAAGCAGCATAGTCCCAGGCCACACTGTTTTCTAACCTAATCTTGTTTTGCCACCAGGTCAGTAAAATCCTTGGTCAGGACCCATGTACCAAGGGTGATAGTGTCCTTCCCAGGATACAGAATGGTTCCTTCAAACACTTCCTTTCCTGGTTGCTTCCTCCAGACTGAACCCACTAAGAGTTCTATTGCCTGGCCCATGAAGACAAATTCTCCCAGGCATGCGAAGGAGCAGAGATGCTGAGTTGGAATAAGCTGAAGGAAAATGAAGATTAAGAGAAAAAAATTGTAGGGTGAGGGGAATTAACATTTCAGTTCTACTCTAACTCTAAAGACTTCTCTGAATCCCAAGTGTTCACTGTCCCATGAATTCAGTTCTTGGCAAGATTCACAGGGTGACGTAACCCATTTGAGCAAGTTTTAAAAAGACATTTTGAAGGTGATGCTGGCCAATTGCTATGTAAGAAAGGTGGAGAGGTTATAAAGGGGCAAGAACCTGGTTATCATATTCTTACTCAACAAAGTGGGCAAGGTTGGAGTGGTGAATGTAAATATTTGGACATTTAAAATGCACGAGAATAGAGGGAACTCAGTACAGATGGTGGTTTGAAGGAAGATAGTCTTAAGAATCCCGGTGGGAGGAATGCATTTAGAGCTGGTATATGAACAAAGGGTGAACTAGTGTAGGAAAAGGCAGTCTGGATTGAGGATTGACTTGAGACCTGGGTCATGACCCTAGCTTTATGATGAGCCAAGAAACTCTTTAGGTCTTAATTCTTTTAACTGTACAAAGGAGGTGAAAATTATTTAAATAGATTATAGTCTAAATTTTTCCTTTTACAAAGTCATGGTCATGATCCTATGACTACCTGGAGCAAGGGTAAGCAGCACAAGCTACTATGATCCCACAGGAGTGGCAAGAGAAGCCACATCTTAAGGCATTCTGGGGACTGCAATTCAGCGATAAAGCATTTACTGGATACTTTCTCTGTTCAAATCTTGTGTTCATTCTGCAGAAAAATGGGACCCCAAATAACATTAGACATTTCAGAATGGCCAGAGCTCCAACATATCTCCTCTTTAAAAACTTACTTCTTACACTCATACATTGCTGGTGGGGTTGCAAATTAGTGCAGCCACTCTGGAAAGTGGTGTGGAGATTCCTTAGAAAACTTGGAATGGAAGCACCATTTGCCCCAGTTATCCCACTCCTTGGCCTATACCCAAAGGACTTAAAATCAGATTACTACAGTGATGCAGCCACATCAATGTTCATAGCTGCTCAATTCACAATAGCTAGACTGTGGAACAACCTAGATGAATGGATAAAGAAACTGTGGTATATATACACAATGGAATATTAGCCATAAAGAAGAATATAATAATGGCATTTGCAGGTAAATGGATGCAGTTTGAGAATATCATGCTAAGTAAGATAAGCAAATCCCAAAAAACTAAAGGCCAAAGGATCTCTATGAGAAGTGGATGATGATACATAATGGGGGGTGGACGGGAGGCAAGAATGGAGGAAGGATGGATTGTATACAGGAAAAGAAGGGGTGGGGAGAGGGTGGGGGAAAGGAAAAATAACAGAATGAGACAAAGCTCATTACCCTATGTACACGTATGATTACGCAAATGGTGTGACTCTACATCGTGTACAACCAGAGAAACAACAGTTGTACCCCATTTGTGTAAAATGAATCAAAATTTGAGGCTGGGGATATAGCTCAGTTGGTAGAGTGCTTGCCTCAAGCACAAAGCCCTGGGTTCAATCCCCAGCACCACCAAAAAAAAAAGAAAAGAAAAAAAGATCTTTTTTAAAAAAACTTATTTCTATGTTTGACCTATCTATAGGATCAGCTTGCCAAGCATAGCCTTTCAATCTAACAAACTTAAAAGAAAGTTCCATTGATTTTTCCATTGATCATTGATTATGGAGTTTCCCACTGTCACAAGCCATATTTTCATTATTTCTCAGCTCTAAAGTAAAACACACTTTTCATATCCAAATATTTTCCTATTAAAACACCACTTAACATCCACTTAAAGCTGATATTTTAGGCTCCGTGGACTAAAGAAGTGGCCTCACCTTTTCTAAGTTTCAGGGAAACTTTCAAATCTTTTAAAGTATCATTCCACAAAACATTTGAGGGTGATCCATTCTCATTAGCAAACCCGAGGAAAAACGGTCCAACACGCTGGATAATGTATTGCAACCCACGGCAGCTTCTTTTTACTCCCTATGCATATCAGATGGTGAAAAAAAAAAAATCCCAAATCATTCTCAAATATGTGTGAGTCAGGACAACATACACAAACACTTATAAGAACGCGGTCCTAAAAGTTCACCTGTCCCGCTACACTGCATTGAATCAATCAACGTGTACAGGGCTCACACACCGAGCGCATCCTTCAGGAGACGAGCATTCGGAGGATACTCACACCCAGGGAGGAGAGCACCCGTGTGTACACGATGTCCCCACTCGCGGGACACTCGGGAGGCCGCCGAAGCCCTGACAGCCGTCACCCCTTGACGCTCACCAGGGTGGAGGGTGAGGATCCTGCACCGCGCGCACAAGACAGACCTGGCCCATAGGCACAGGGTGGGGACCAATCACGGCTCTGTCACCGGCTCTCTCAGCCAATGGGGATGCGGGACAGTGGGCCAATGGGAGCGTGGGCAGCGGGAGAAACTGTAACAAGTTGCCAGAATGATACACAAAAGGGCGAATGCGGAGAGACCAAGGAGGGGCGGGGCTGACCTTCTCACCTGGCCGGGTCACAGAATCCCAGTTTTCTAATCCCTCAAATGGGATGAGAAATCCCAATAGTCCTGAGGGTTAGAGTACCAGGTCCCCAGTCTCAGAGAAAGGTTGAGAAAAATGTTGGTACGCAGGAAATGATGTGCAACGGACAAAGAGGAGAATGAGATTTTACTGTGGGCAAGAAGAAACGGAGGAAGGGGACTGAGGGGGTTTGCAGAAAAAAGACCTTTAAAAGGTCAGATTAAAAGAAAAAGAAAAAAAGTGTTCACATGTTGGGATAGGAGGAAGCAAACAGGCATTTTCCAGCTTGGAAAAATAAATCACTTTTCTTCCCCAAATAAATATTTGCTTTTTATCTTCAAGCCTCTGTTTGCTTGTATTCTTCTATCCTGAAAATTTCCATGATGGTCCTGACCCCATTACATCAGTTGTGCACTAAGGGTGCCAGGGCGGCCTCGCACACTCACCAATAAGCCCCTGAAGCGCTGGGCTCTGAGCCTGTGCGTGGAGAGCGCGGCGCCCCCTGGCGGCAGTCTAAGGCGAGCGGCTTCACCCCGGGGCAGGGGTTAAACAGAGGTCACCGGCTTGGCAGAAGCAGCAAAGGCTTTGGTGGCACCGGGCTTTGGATTTCAATCTGGAATCTAGCTCACAGTGATTGTGACTGTTGTAAACCCTGCTCTACCTAAGCAGGCAGTGGGGGTCCCTTAAATTTAACTCTGGCGAACCACAGACTCGTTTTTCAAAGGATTTGAGTGGAGTGTCCACCTTACACAAAGACACTGTCACATAAAAAACACCCAGTAATAGTCACTTCTTCTCCCTTCAAAGTAAATTTAAAGTGATCATTTCTTTCTAAAATTCTGCCTAGGTCAGGCCCCCCTCCCTGCTCTCAGGCAGCTTTGATGCAGGGGCTTCCGGACGAGTTTCTCCCTGCCTGGCAGCAGGTTCTGTGTTCTGGATCCACCCACACCTCCATGGCCAGCCTCACCTGCACCCTTTGGGGCCTGTGGAAGCAGAGGGTGCTGAGTATGTGAAGCTCTGTCTTGGAGAGCCTTATCCTTGTGCTGGGAGGACACAGAGAGGTTGAAACTGCCACCAACCTGCACCCCCCCACTTTCATCTAGTCACTCCCCCATCCCAGCACAGGCATTGGTCTCCATGAAAGCATTGCTCTGGGGAGCACATCTGTGATGTTACTGAGAAGCCGAGGTACCTGAAGAAGCTTGCTTTCTTTGCTGAAAATGAGGATCTGGCCAACTTTAGTCAACTCTCCATAACTGAGAGCTCGCTGTGGTTTTTCAAAGCTCTGGATATAATCAGAATGCTCCCTAGCAACATCCATAAACACCGTCACCCTCTGACCCTGACCTCTTCCTCCCAGCCCTAAAATGCACCCCTCCCACAGCAACATCGTAATGCTCTCTCTTCCTCAGTAACATAGATCCTGCCCTGAAATCCCCCTTCCCCAGTGCCATAGGTCCTGCCTTGAAATAATCCCCATCCTCCTCCCTAGTAGAATTAGATTCTGCCCTGAAATACTCTCCTCCCTCCCCCAGTGTGAGAGAATCCAATCCTCCTAAATCCCACTCAGCACCATATTTGTGTGGCCTTCTAGATCCCATGGAATATGTTGGGACTTTGCAATTGTCCCTTACAGAACCTTATTCCAGTTTTTCCTGTTAAGTTTTTTGACCAGTCTCTTATAAACCCCAACTGGCAGCACTGCCTCAGGCAGCTATGATATTAAACAATTGTCGATGATTGTCTTTGACAAACTCCCTAGGGATAAGTGGTTCAGACCAATCTCTGAGTCAGGTCAAATAAAGGCAGCCCTGAGATCACAGCCCTTTATAGAGCTGCTAGGTAGGTCAAATAGTGGTGATTCTCTTGGGCAGGCTTTTGGACCTCTCTCCCAATCCCATTCTATTCCCTCGAGAAACTCCTTAGCTGCTAGTTTTTGTGGTTGAGCTCATTGCAAGGTTCTTGGTTTGTAAGGCTACTATGGAGCTTATGAGATGCAGTAAGCCAATCAAAATAACAAAAGCACACAGTTCTTACCAAATGCAGCTGTTTTTCTTGAGTAAATACTCTTCAGATCGTTGAAAATCTTTGGTTAATTTTTAGTTTTGAAAAAGTTTATTGTACTTTTTTTGCCAGTGTTTTCATTACTTTTTTTAAAAAATGAATTTAATATTTGCCTCTCATATATATGTATATATATATTTTTTTCAGTTGACAATGGACCTTTATTTTATTTATTTATATGTGGTACGTACTGGGAATCAAACCCAGTGCCTCACACGTGCTAGGCAAGTGCTCTGCCGCTGAGCCACAACACCAGCCCTTCATTACTTTTATGAGAAGCAGATTTTTGGAGGTCTTTACTTCATTATACTGGAAGTGCTTCCCCTTCTTCATTTATTACTTTCACTTTGGATTAAAGTATTATTGCAAAGAGCTCATGAGCCATGCTTTCTCAAATAAAAACCAAACCAAACCACAGAAGGCCAAGGTGAGTGGTCCAAGATGATGAAGTGAGAGGGTTCAGGACAGTGGCTGTCATTCCTGGCTGCACATTGGAATCACCTGGGGAGCTGTTAAGAAATGCCAGGGTCTGGACCCTACCCAGAAGACTGATTTGATGGAGTTGGAATATGGTTTCTATATCAGTATTTGAAAAGTTCCCTCAATGATTCTAATACGCCACCAGGGTGAACACCATTGTCTAGAGTGAGTTTCAAGGCAGAGGTTGAAATTTTGAGTCAGGGCCACAGTACAATGGTATGAACCTAAACAGCAATGTTCTTAAAGTACATGCTGCAGACCATTTCCATCCAAGTCACCTAGACAGAAGTGAGTCCCAAATAATGTATTGATGAGCCAGGTTTCTAAAATTACTTTTACTTCCAATCTGTATGAATTAAAAATTTTATAAAATATAATAAAAATGAATTACCCAAATAGTAAATGATATAAAAAGATATACAAAATACAAGTCCAAAATATTAAGATCTAACAGATGAAAAATCACTCTGTAAAATAGCTATTAAAGTGCTTCTGCCAAATTGAATTTGTTGTGAACTGGTAACTAAGTATGTGAGCCAGGTCAGAGAGCAGGTGAACTTGACTTTGGGCTCTTTGTTGAGGAGTCAGTCTTAAGGCGGCATTTCTGGCTGTCCAGGGAAAACTGGCCAAAGGTCAGGACCCACAAGTGAGGCTCACTAGTGAGCCCTTCTTTGTCCTTTTTGGCTGGCAACAAGACAACTGCAGAGATGTGTGTCATGCAGGCCCAGAGCAATCTGGGGTGATATTGGGAATTTAGAGCTAAAACAACTAAATTACGTGTCATTTTCACAGGATAGGGGAGACCACTAGTCAGGGGTTATTTGTCCCAGATCCTGATATAAAGAGAACATTTATACAAGATAAGCACTAGGTAGCCCTTTATAGACAGCAGAAGGGATGTGAAGAAGAGGGTGACAATGGTGTGTTGGAAGAGGAAGGAGTCACACCAGCACAGACCATGTCAAAGAAGCCAAGGAGATGGGGAGTGAGGGGCAGAGGATCTTCCCCAGGTATTGCAGAAGGTGGGAGCCAGATTGGAGAGGGCATAGGAATCAATTTTTAAGAAGTGTTTCAACGGAGATGGAATTCCTCCAGCTGATGTTTGCAAATGCCATATTACTTATTAACCCATGAGACTTGAATTGTTCCAGAAGTGAAAGTGAATGATTTTATAGACTCATGGACTTGATTCCTACTACTGATAGTCTTACAGCTTAATTGGTGGTTTACTGCCTGTGCAAAGGGGGACTTTGCTGCCTTTTGGAGTGGAAGGTGGAGGAGTAGGGCAGCAGCAGGTTCTCATCCTTACTTAAGCTCTCCTGAAGGAGATATGAGCACAGTCTGAGATCTGAGTCTGCTCCCAGCAGATGCCTTATACAATATGAGGCTTGGGGAGGCAAGAGCTGAAAGGAGCTCAGGGTCCTTCTGGTTCAAAAAAGCAATTTTTATTTAGAATTTGTTGGGAGCTAGTTAATAAGAGCTTTGAATGAGTCAAGACTAAGGTATGGTTGAGATGGCATATGGTTTTTTTTAATAACCAATAAACATGCTGTCATTGTATTTATGAAAATGTGTTCATAGTAGAGAATTTTAAAATATTAAAATATTTATGTATGAAAACAAATATGTATAAAAACAAATGTGTATAAAAATAAAGCCAGAAAGTGGATGGTCACTTCCATTTCTCAGAGGTGCTAATGATGTTTTATGGAACTGACAACAGGAAGAACAGACTTATCAGCCCAAATCGCGACATTGGGTGCTCTGTATCAGGCATGTAACTTGGAGCTCCAGGTGGGACAGTGGTGTGGATGTCACCCACTCATTCAACAGACAGCTATTGGGCACCTTCTACATTCAAGGGACTGTTGTCAGCACCAGGGATACGAGGATCAGCAAGCTGTGCTGTCAGGAGTTAACAATCAAGGAGATGATGCAGACAGAAACGAAACAAGCAGACAGTGAAGGCTTAACTGTGGAGAAGCCCTCGGCAGTGTGACCTCAGAGCCCGGGTTTCTTCCCTGTCCCCACAGCCTCAAGGCTTTCAACAAGGACTCCCAGCATCACCCTGTGGGCAAGACTGGGAGTGGGGGTGTGGCCTTCTCTTCCAGCCCACCAGGAAGGCTGCCCCTGCCACCCATGCCTCCTACTGGGCCTCCACCCTCAGGCACCATCCCGGTTCCCCATCTGCCCCCACCAGCGGTCCACCCCCTAGATCCAGAGTTCACCCTATAGTTCCTGGGGTTCACTCTCATCCTGGCACCAGTAGTTCTCCCACCAACATCTGGAGTCCCCCCACCCATGCTCGAAGGGTCCACACTCCTGCTCCAGGGGTCCCCCTCTAGCCCCTGGGGTCCACAGGTATCCACCCTCCTCCAATGGCTGGGTTCACCCCCAGGCCCCAGGAGTACATCCACCTACTCCCATAGTTCACCCCCAAGCCTTGGAGGTGCACCCACTAGCCCCTGGGACAAGTTATCAGGCACCAGGTATCCACCTCCAGCCTCCTGGGGTTCATCCTGCACCTCCTGAGGTCCACCCTCAGTCTCCTGGAATTTGTCCCTCAAACCCTGGGGTACACCCACCAAGCCTGCTTCTGAAGGCCAGAGGTACATTCCTTCCCCTCCCCCAGCCAACTGAAAGTTTGACCCCTTTGTCCATCTGGTTTCCTGTTTTTCATGTTTTCCCAAAAAATGGAGTTCTGAGGTTTTTACTGTCCCCAGAACCCATTAAACAACCTCCCCCGTGGAGGGTGGGGAGAAATGTAATTAGCAGTTTCAGGGTGCTTGCTACAGGAACTGAAAGGAATAACCCACCATATAGGAGGCATGCAGCCCACGAATGATTAGGCTGAATTTAAAGGGTAGTAGGAAATTCAACGAAAAACCATGGGCAGAGCCAGGCAAAGAATTTCAAGAAAAGAAGTGTCAGAAAGTATAGGGTACGCAGAGGGCAAACCTGAGCACCAAGATTAAAATAGAACAGTCCAGCTAAGATGTAAATTGGAAGGAGAGATTGAAAGGTGACCCCAGGACCTTGGATAGCTCCAGGTTTTCTTGTAAATTATCTGCTACCTTTGGATACCCAAGATTGATTTGATCCCTGTTCCAGGCAGAATGCTCTAGCCTTTAGAGATGTGCTTGGCTAGCCTGAGCTCCAGTGCTCTTCAGCGGGAGGGGTAATTCGTCCTCATTCACCTAAGTGGCCTGTCTCACAAGTTGATGGGTTCAATGATACTGCTGGGAAGCTCTTGGCAGACTGTTGGTGGACTTGGAGCCAGAAATGTGAATTTGAGTGAGTAAATCTTTAAGTCTTCCAGTACCTCAGTTTTCTATCTTTAAGATGAGCTATAAAACATTAACTCTCTAGGGCTGCATTTGGCTCAAGAGAAATAAGGTATGTAAAAACTGTTGCAACTATAAAATGTAATTGTTATTATCTTTAAACTGCAAATAATTAATCTCTTATGCCTGAAAGTTCTGTTAGTCAACCACTTTTACCTCCTATTACAATCAGTAAGTGTTTATCGAACATGTATGTGTCCCTAAGAATCACTTGGAATTTGCTCTAAATGCAAATTCTCAGGCACTACCCATGTGATTTTGATCAAGCGATCTTAGTTGGTCCCAGAAATTTGTATTTAACAAGTCCACAAGGTAATTCTGCTTGCAGGTGATGACAAAATTACACTTTGGAGAAACAGGAGCTGAATTCTATAGTCCAGTGTAGAAGGAATAAAGCCTCAATCTCCATTTTGAACTCATAACCTCAGTAAATGCTTCTGAACTGATCTGGTACAGTTAAGTGTGAGATGCCTGTAGGACTTCCAAATGGGAGCGTCCCTGGGCTATTTGGTGAGTGCTCAGAGAAAGGTCTGGGCTGGAGGTAAGGTTTGGGTGTTATCAGTGTATAGGTCATAGAAGCCTTCAGAGGGGCTGAGGTAGGAAGCCACAGTCTAGGTCCCAGTGTTGCCTGTTTGGCTCTGTTTGACTTAGTTTCTACATCAAGGAGTGTGTGTGTGGATGTCGCTGTTTTTGCTTCCTCAGTTATTTCTGCCTACGAGTGGCATTGCCATCTGGTCTGATGACCAAGCCAGAAACCTGCCTCCATTACCCCTGATCCTCACTCAACTCAGCTAACCAATCACCACCTTTGATTGATTCCACTTCTCAACATTTCTCAAATTCCTGTTCTTCATCCCTATTGCCACAAATCTAGACTCTTCTCTTGCATGGACTGGCTTCTGCCCTTGCATTCAACCCTGCTCTGGTCCAATCCTGCCTCAGCCTTGCAGCCAGAATTTCAGCATGTGTCTTTCTCAACCAGTCTGAGCTTGTCCAAGTGCAGGGACTGCAATCTGATTATGATGTTACTGACACCAAGTACAGTAGCTGGCACACAGTAGGTGCTCATTAAAGGTTTATTTCTCCTGTCTCCATGCTCCTTGTCTTTCCTTTTCTCTCAGTTCTAAAGTTCAAAGGCAAAGAGAGATTGGTAGATCAGAAAATATGGTTCACAGTTTGCCCTGTGGGTTGTGTATAATTCTTTATCTATAAGGGAACAGCTGTGGCCCCTGATAACTCCTTCCTAAGTGAACCCCATTGCCACTTTCTACCTTCATAGCAGGCACCAAAGCATCAGCAGTGATGGACTAATCAGATCACCTCATTAGAGCTAATGAATGAGCTGGAGAATCTAGTACTTTCTATGGTTATATAGAAATAACCCAGTTAAGTGTCTTCAGAAATCTTTAAACATTGAGTAAAATAGTGTGAAGGGGAAGAGAAATGTTTTGACAAGCGACCATTCAGAAGTCCACAGAATCTATGCACAGGTGTGATCCAAGAGTTTACTTACCCTCTAATAGGACTGCCCTGCTTGAAGGTGGCTGGGCCCTAACTGAAATCATCACCCTTAATGAGTATTTATGGAGCTTCTACTATGAGCCATTTTGTGCTTGGGGGATATAGTAGCAAATCATACAGACACACATCTCTGCTTTTTTGCAGTTTATGTTTTACTTGGGTGGGGGGCAGAATATACTAAATAAGTAAAATATTTATTTTGTCAGATGGTCATAAGTGCTATATAGAAAGATAGAAGAAGGCAAGGGAGATAAGAATACTAGGGATGGGCTTTGTACAGAACAGTCAGAGGGGGCTTCTCTGAGAAGATACTGCTATGGTCTAAATGCTCGTGACCCCCTAAATTCACATATTTAAACTTAATCCCCAATGTGATAGTGTTGGAAGGCGGGGTTTTTGGGAAGTGATTAGATTATGGAGGCAGAACCCTCATAAATGGGAATAGTGTTCTTATAAAAGAGGTCTCAGCAAGACCCTTCCCATTCAAGGACCATGTGACAACACAACTAGAAGTCTCCATCTGTGAACCAGAGAACAAGCCCCTCACCAGGTGCTGACTTTGCTGCTGTTGCCTTGATTTTGGACTTTCCAGGTTCCAGAACTGTGAGAAGTAAGTTTATGTTGTTTAAAAGCCACCAGTTAATGGTATTTTATTATAGCATCCCCAAAAGACATGACAGTTGAGCAAACACGTGAAGGAGGAAAAGCAGTTGTCTACGTGGGTATCTGGGAGAAGACATTCCAGGAAGAGCAAAGAGCTTGTGCTAGGGCTCTGAGGAACTGCCTTGATCCGAAAACTAATCTTAGTTGGTTTTACAGGCTTTGGTCTGGGAAGTGCCAGGGCAGGTAGAGATGGGAAAGAGAAAGTTGTAGTTGCAGACTTCAGGTACTCCAGGGAAATCAAATTCATGACTTTGCTGTAGGTGAAAGTTTTGGTGGTTGCTACTTGTTCAACTTTCCTAAGTTCACTTTTGATGATCTCAGATTCCAGTGTAGGATTTGGTTTGGTTCTCCCAGTAGTCACAGGGATGATTCTCTCTTCCTGACCTTGGAGACAAGGCTATTGGTTGCCTGGTAGATACTTAAACTGTGTAGACTGGGAAAACAGGCAAAGAGAGTAAGCATCTCCCTTCTCTTGCTGTGGCTTGCTCTTTGTTATCTCTTCCAGTTTCTCTAGATTAAGGTCCCTTTGGAGCTGAATTTCTGTAGAGTAGGATCAGAGAGTTTGAGTAGAGTGATAGGAATTATTCAGAGCTGTACTTTGATACACAAAAAGAATCATACTATTAGAGGGAAGGAGAAAGGAACAATTATTTTGTTTTACCAATGGGCTGTTAACCAGGCTGTTTTGATATGTTATCTTACCAATTTTACTTTATGACTCTGCAAGATAGGAGTTATTATTTCACAGATAATAACTCTCAAACAACTCTAAGGAGTTGGTGTATAATCTTCATGAATTTTACAAATGCACACACACACACAACCCTCCCACTTTTTTAAAAAAACAAGAAACTGGGACCATAGTATACAGACTATTCTGAAACTTGTTTTTCCTAGTAGCCACGAATCTTGGCTATCTTGTGTAATTAGTGAAAGCTGGGCTTTGGGGGAGTTAGAGCTCTCTGATGACACAGCTAGAAGTGTGATTCCACATAGGTCACTCTACCTCTTAGGATTCCACTTTCTCCCATTTCTGAAAGGGCAGGGGACAAAAAATTCCGCGATGTAATGCCAATAAGCAGGGCACCTCACGCCCTGCCGGCCTCGTGACTATCTGGGATGTTCACAAGGTCCAGTCCTACTTGCTTTGGACGGGAGCCACCACTTGCAGTAATTCAGATGACAAAGCCTCCGCTAGCTCTGCCAGAAAACTCAGACTAGAGCTTCATGCAGCCACCCCTCTGTTAGTCTGAGCCTAAAGAAGACGGCTGGTCGGGTCTGGAGGCCAGCCTTAGGGGCGGGGCGCCGGCCGAGGGGCGGGGCCTCGGAGCCTGGCGCGCGGGGCGTGTGGGCTGGTAGGCCGGCCGCGGTGTGACGTACCTGACGCCCGCGCCCGGCTCCACCCCGTCCCTCCCAGGCCCCGCCCCTTCGTCCCTGCCGCCGCGGACCCTCAAGCCGCTGGCGCAGCGATGGCGGAGGCGGTGGAGCGCACAGACGAGCTGGTCCGGGAGTACCTGCTCTTTCGAGGCTTCACGCACACACTGCGGCAGCTGGACGCCGAGATCAAGGCAGACAAGGAAAAGGGGTTCCGGGTGAGGGGCCGGCGGGCGCCTCGCGGGCGGAGGCGGCGGGAAGGATCTTGAGAGCGGGCCCCTTCCCCCCCAGCACTGCCCTCCCGGGCTGTAGCGGCGCTGTCACCGCGCTTGGGGGGCCGTCATCACGCGTCTGACTCTCACTATGCAGATGAGGAACAGGCCTTGAGACGGACGTGACTTTCCTGAAGTTGCTCAGCGAGTCAGGAGCATCTGCACTGGGGCCAAGGTGCCCTGACTCCTGTTCTAGGGCTCTGTTCTCCATCCTAGTTTTAGGAGCCAGGATTGGGTAGATTGTTGAGTTCTAGCAAGAGAAATATGCAATGTTTTGGCTTCGGATGGCAGCGGGAGCAAAAGCGTCTGCAGCCCCAAACGCCGGCTGGGTACAGGCATCTGTGGTGTTCGTTTGAAGTGGCCTTGTTAGGGACTCCAGTTTTGCATAGTAGCTGAGGAAGAACTCATTGCACATTTTAAAATACGAACACTTCCTACTATGATCTGATTTTCCCTTGGGAGGTTTTTGGAATTTGTGTGTGATTTGTATGTTTGTATGTGCTGAATTAAATTGGTGTTGGCAGATGAATTGAGAGAGACAGTGAGCTAGCACCAAGAGCATTGGAAGGGAATTAGGAGACTTGGTTTCTTGCCTTGCCAAAGCTAGTGGTTACTTAGTGGCAAAAGCAAATAATTTCACCTCTTCAGATTTCAGTGTCCTGATCTATTTTTGATATCAATATCCAAAATTTTTCTAGATTGTATATTCTGGTGTAATTACTCTTTCACAAGGAGTTGAATTATTTGATTGACACTCTGAGCAGCTGCCAGAGCTGTGGTAGGAGTTTGATAACTTCCAGGAGTAAGTCAGTGTACCTCCTGGTAATCCTTGGAATCCTGGAATTTGTGCACTGGGAGGAGGCCATGGACATTGTCTCACACTTTCTTACTCCTTTGTCTTTTAAATATGAGGAACTGAGACTGCAGTTGAAGTGATATTGCCAGGTTGGTTCAGTCGACCAAGACCTGGAGCTAGATCTCTTGCTTCCTAAGGAAGGGCCAGAGCCTTTCATACTTGAAATTTCCATGCTTGCCAGAGAGACAAGATATATAGCTAGCATCAGAAAATAATTTAAAAGCTATTACAGTAGTATGTTTTGAAAATTGCATAAATTGTCAACTTAAATTTATTTTAACACCCATAAGTCAGTGAGAGTAAAAAACTAATCTGTGGAGTACAGGGTGAATTCCTTTCCTTCCTTGCTTTCTCTAACACTGCTTTTTCTCACTAGGTGGACAAGATTGTGGACCAGCTACAGCAGTTAATGCAGGTGTATGACTTGGCTGCCCTTCGGGATTACTGGAGCTACCTGGAACGTCGGCTCTTCAGCCGCTTAGAGGACATATATAGACCCACCATCAACAAACTGAAAACCAGCCTGTTCCGCTTTTATCTTGTCTACACAATCCAGGTGATTGTTGATTCAGGGGTTCTGCTTTCCTTGGAGGGAGAGCTCTTTGATCCAGAAATACATTTTCTTCTACCTGGAGGGAAAACACTGAACAATGCTGTGGGAAAGCATGGAACACAGTGCAAATTATTTTTGACTGCTTCCCTACTTCTTTTTTCCTTCTTATCATCTGTGGGTCATCTAACTTGTTGTCCCCATTCCTATTTCCCCTCTTGTTTTAAGCACATAAGTCTGGGTAGTGGTTTAAAGAATATAAAATTTGAGTAATAAAGACTATAGCTGATCTGAAAGAAAAAGTCACTTAGGTTATTTGAACATCAACAAGGGATTAGTTTTCAGGATGGCATTTGTTGTTCGAACTTCAATTTAAACCAGCTCTGAAGTAAGGTCGCTGAGAAAAGGGTGATGATTGCATTCATATTGTGGGGGTGATGTCTTGCCACTCACCTGGCAGGTGATATCCAAAAGGCTGTCTGCTGTGCGGTGGTAAAGAATCTTACCTCTGAATTTTTGTCTCTTCCCCTTCCTTGCTACCTCCTTTGTGTCTTGGCAGACAAACAGAAATGACAAGGCTCAGGAGTTCTTTGCAAAGCAGGCCACAGAGCTTCAGAACCAGGCTGAGTGGAAGGATTGGTTTGTTCTGCCCTTCCTGCCATCCCCAGACACCAACCCCACCTTTGCTACCTACTTTTCTCGACAGTGGGCTGACACCTTCATCGTGTCCCTGCACAACTTCCTGAGTGTCCTGTTTCAGTGCATGCATATCCTTTTTGCTGTCTGGGGTTGTGGGCCTAGTCTGAGGCATCCAGACAGTGTGATCAGTAACTGCTACTTTTGATGTGGCCATTTCTTCTGCAAAATGCCCGGGAATCATGGACAAGTGTCATGTGAGGGGGCTGGACAAATTGTGGTTATTTTTGTCAGGAGGCCAGGGAGTCATAAATCTTAGTTCTGACACTGTGCCGCTAAAGAAATAGCTGACATGCATGGGCGGGGATGGTGTTTAGCAGCAGTCTTAAGGTTTGGAAGGCTGCTATTTCTTGGTGAAATCAGCCAGATTTGAAGCACCCTTTCTGTGCATGAGGTGTCCCTGGGGATTGCCTTTATGGGAATTTGGTAGCAGATGAGACCACTTGTGTTGGGGCTTCCTCCCTGAATTAATGTTTGAGTTATTCTTTCTGACAGTGGTCTCAGTGTTCCTCTGTTTGCCAGAAAACAGGGTAGTTTTAACTATATATGTGAGTATTTGAGAGAGAGAACTAGGATATATGCAGGTAACTTATAGCCTGCCAAGTATACCATTTGTCTTGGAAGGCCAGAGATCCCAGGCCCAGGAATTTGTCATTGTTTGTGTTCTCCAGACTGGAAATCTAGGGGAGGGGAGTGTGGTTTGAACAGGGCTGCCTGGTAAGGCCTTGATAAATTTGGGTGTTGTAGAGGCCCACCCACTGGTGGCCATTTTGACCTCTGGGAGGAACATTTTCTGGTGGAGGTTTCTGCCTTTGCTCTTTCCTTTCCTCATATGGATTATTGTGACTTCCATCCTCATACTTCTGTCTCTTCCTGCTGCCTCTTCATCCTGAGGACTTTCCAAAGAAATTCACAAGGTGGTTACCACATGACCACATGGGTCCTTCAGGGCAATTGAAATGCTCACTCAAGATCTTTTCAAGCAGAACTCTGCAAACTAGGTCACACATATCTGAACCACAGTTTGCTTCCCCAGGACTGAGGCCTGGTCTGCTCTGTGTCCTGACTGAAGCTGTGTGAGCAGTTGGGAAAGACCAGTACCAAGCCAGAACGGGGTCTTTGTGGGGTGATGTGTGGCCATGCAACCTGCAGGAAGCTTTCTCTTCTCAGTGTAAACTCTGCCAGGGAGAGGTTTAATCTGAGGAGGGGAAAACCTAGTGACTGATCCTACTTCGAAGGTTGCTTTTGTATCTGTATTGACTTTGCTAAAGCTTAGACAGATTGTGAAGCCTGACAAATGCTAACTCTTTGCTCCCATTGTTTGGGGGAAAATGGCAAAGTTTGAATTCATGTCCTGTTTAAGATTAGCTAGCAGATTGTCATGTGTCTATCAGCCTAAAGGAAGTCAGGCAGATCTGGAGTAACAGGCCCAGAGAGTAGGTAGAGACTATTTCATAAATGCAGCTTTTTATTTCATAAAACTGGGATGAGCCCGTTGCACCTGTCCTATCCTATGTTCCTGTGTCTTGTGCTCAAGTGTTGGCTGCTGTGTCAATGGTTTGGGAAGAACTTCATTAAAAAAAAATTCTTTTAAAAATTTTGAGACAGGGTCCCACTAAGTTGCTGAGGCCAGCTTTTAACTTGTGACCCTCCTGTCTTAGCCTTCTGAGTCGTTGGGATTCAGTGGGACTCAGTTGGGACTCACATTATAGGCATACACCAGTGTGCTTAGCCAGGAAGAATTTTTAAATGTTCTCAGGCAGGTTTATTCTTTAACTTTGGGCACCAGTTCCGGTGATCCTGAACTTTGATGCAGAGTGCCAGAGGACCAACCAGGTTCAAGAAGAGAATGAAGTTCTGCGTCAGAAGGTTTGTTCTGAACAGGCTGGCTCTTTGGGAAGGACTTCTGCTTTTTGAGTGTGAAATTAGGTAGTGACAATGAGGGTTGATTAAATATAGAAAAGCAGAATTGTTCTCAGATGAAAGTGAGTCACTGTACGTATTGGGGCTTTGGGGCTGTACCAGCCTCTGGTAACCAGAGGTGAGATTCATGATTCAAATCATGTGTCCAGCAAAAGTAATGTGTAACAGAAATGGATTTGCAAGAAGAAAAACCCTGTGTGCCTTCATACCACCTTGCACCTCACCTGATTTCTTATGTCTATTTTATTTTTCCCATCTTTTTCTACATATAGCCACATATACATTATTTAAAACCTGAATTTATTTTATTTCTTCCTACTCGGCTACAGGTTTCTCTTGTTCAATAAAATAACAGAGCCAGGGAACCCACATTTGCCTTTACATTTTGCCCAAGGAGCATTTCCTTGTCCTGAGATGAAGGTCTCTATCGGTGATATTGTCAGGAAAAGGAAGCTTATGAGCTGTTTAGGTTTAGGGTTTTAATCCCTATAATCTCAGCAATTTGGGAGGCTGAGGCAGGAGGATTACTCGTTTGAGGCCAGCCTGAATAGCTTAAGAGGATCCTGTGTCAAATTAAAAAGGGTTGGGGTAGATTATAGCTCAGTGGTCAATACCTCTGGGTTAAATCCCCCAGTTACACTCCCCCACATGCACACAAACAAAGGTTTCAGGGTTTAAGATTATTATGTTTTGTGTTTTGTGTGTGTATGCAGTTTCCTCAGGTGAAAGACCTTTCTTATTTTTATTTTTTGGTGCTGGGGATTGAACCCAGGGGTGCTTAACCACTGAGCTATATCCCCATTCCTTTTCATTTTTTATTTTTGAGACAGTGTCTTGCTAAGTTGCTTGGGGCCTTGCTAAGTTGCTAAGACTGGCTTTAAACTTGTGATCTTCCTGCCTCAGCCTCTCAGGTTGCTATGATTACAGGCACATGCCACCATGTCCAGCTCAGGTGAGAGGTTAAAGGTGCTATAATTCATTGACAACTCTTTCCCATGTGAGTTCCAAAGCCTGATTGTATAGGTTTCAAGGAACAAAGCAGGATTGGGTGGAGTTATTTTTCACAGTAAATTCAGGAGGAAGCAAGTCAAGTGCTAAAAAGGAAGTAAGTCAAATGATAAATGAAAAAAGAAGTAGTTTTGGATGTCTAACAGGTTTTGATTTTCTTACCTCACTAGTCTAGTCTAGTATCAGCAAGTTATTCTTTTAGTTTTCCAGTGCTCAGTGAGCAGAAATGTGAAGGGCACCTTGAGGCTGAGGTTGAGTGGCACTTGGAGCCAGTGTGGTTGGGTTTGGATTTGAGATTCCTAGAAATCTCCCCCAGCAGAGGGAGAGTTAGGCCAGGTCATTGGCTAACTCAGCTCTACCCCTGCATAGCTTTTTGCATTGCAAGCTGAAATCCACCGACTGAAGAAGGAGGAGCAGCAACCTGAAGAGGAGGCGGCCTTGGTCCAGCACAAATTACCTCCTTATGTCTCTAGTATGGACCGCCTGGGGGACTCAGAGCTGTAAGTGTGCACCAGGGATCATGCGGGGAGGGTGGCCCCTTCTCCCTCTCCCCTGTTCTCTTTGTTCTCTCTGGGTCCTGAGCTTCACTTTGACCCCGCCTTGCCCCGGTCCCCTGTGACCACTGAGGGAGAGTTGCCAAAGAACTCCTTGGCATATCTGCCTTTGCTTCAGAATTGTATAAGTAAGGTTCCCATGGCCTCTAAGGTCCTTTGGAAGTTGTTTTGAACCTCCAAGCCTCTGGCTCTGTCTGGGGAGAGGGGAATCTGCACAGCTCTGCCAGGGATACACACATCCAGGTGTGCATAGCCTGGATCAGAACAACAGCCACTGTGGTAAGGTCTCAGGAAGTTTTTATGCCTTGGAAGGAGTGCCTCAGTGTGGAAGGCCTGGCCACCACATGAGGGACACATTCCTCTGGGGATGCATGCTACCGGAGTGTAGAAAGGAAGGCAGATTGGGAGAGAGGTATTCGAGTGACCTTAAAAAATAGCCAGTTATAGCAGAAGCCTCAGATAATAATTGAAGACACAGAAGCACAGACAGGTGACACAGTGTGTCAGGGTGCAAACCCATGTGGTAACCAAGTGCTGCACCATATGAAACTGCCAGCATCACTGAGGAAAATTAAATGCCAGCTGAAGATGTAATGTGAAGTTTTTAGTAGCTATGTTAAAAAAATTAAATGAAGCAAGCAAAGTTAATTTTAGTGATATATTTTATTTAGCCTAATATATCTGAATTATTTCAACATGTAATGAATATAAGCAGAATGGTAATGAGCTCTTTTACACTTTTTTCTTGCTGAGTCTTTGAATTCCAGTGTGTCGTACACTCTAGTACATCTCAATGTGGACTAACCACAGTACAGATGCTCAGAGGCTCATGTGGCCAGTGGCTATTGGACATGGCAGCTCTGAGCTTTACTGGGGCCCTCAAAGAGGAACCATAGTCTTCACCAACCTGCTGGCTCCCTTTGTGTAGAAAATGGTACCATGGATAATGCCACCTTCAAGCCCAGGCTGCAGAGCCTGGCTAAGGCCCTGTCGTTAACCTTGCCCATAGCCTAGAAGCTGTGATTTCTTGGGTTTCCTCAATCCCCTCCAGCCCCATAATCTTGTGGTGTGTCTCTTACCAGGGCCATGGTATGTAGCCAGAGGACCACCTCCCTCTCCCAGTCGCCTCGAGTAGGATTCCTGTCCTCACTGCTGCCTCAGAGTAAGAAGAGTCCCTCACGGTTGTCACCTGCTCAGGGACCTCTGCAGACTCAGAGCTCAGCTAAAAAAGAGTCCTTCAGCAGTCAGGTAAGTGTTGGTCTTGTCTTTCTAACTTGCCAGGAAGCCTCTGACATCTGACTGTCAAGTCTGCTTCTAGGTTTTCTTGTCAAGTGTAGACTTGTGTGCCCTCCATTTAGGACCAAATTCTTGGGTGTGCTATGAGATCCTAAATTCACTTTTGATTCCTTTTCTTCCTCTTTTCCTGCCTTTCTCATCACAGATCAGTGATAGCTCTGCAGGATGACCTTAGAGATAAGACTAGTGAAGGAATTGGGAGAACAAGGAGGAAAATCCCCCTAATTCATCCTGCATTCTTGCCTTTGGCTGGTACTGCAGGGGGTGGCATTGAGACAGTGGGCAGATTTGTGTGTGCTGATGAAGGGCTCTGCTGGACCTCAGGCTCAGGTCGCTTAACCACAAGTGGTGGCTGTCTTTTGACCACCCCTGCACTCCTGTGTCAACTCTCAGAAGTCTGCCACTCCACAGGTGAAGTGGTGGATAGTCAATGACAGGAAGTGGGCTTCCAGCACCTCTCCCCTTTCCTCATCATCTTCCTAGGAACCCAGAAGGGCTTAAGACTTTGAGTGGTTCAAGTGTGAGTTCAGGCAATTATGGAATTTTGAGTTTTCAGTGATATAAACTTTTGTCTGGCTAAAGAGTTAATTAAGAGTTTCCAACCATAGAAATGAAAAGTTGTATCCCATTTGTGTACAAAAAATAAATAAATAAAAATAATCAAAGGGTAACAAAAAAAAGAAAGAGGTCCAAAAAAAAAAGTTTCCTCTGAATCCATGTATTTTGCCTACAAGTTTCTATTTGCTGATTCTGCAAAGGATTTTCATTGTTTTTCACTTTAATATTGTATTGCAAGAGAATTTCTTGCCTGCCAGCTTATGTCCAAAACAACCAAGAGTCCCACTCAATAGTTTTTCTAGCAGAGCTTGTCAGAATAATTGCTTTCAGAAATGCCTGCTGGAGTGAAAGTTTAACAGACTTCAAGTTAGACTTGCTGTGGTAGGGACACTCTCTTTAAATGTATTTTTACTAACTACTGATAAAGTAAGTTGTCATAATCTGTGCCTTCCTCTTCTACTACCCATGACTGGAGTTATAAGTGATGTTGCAGTTTGGGGTGGCTTCCTGTACCCAGGGAGGCAGGGGTCTGCCCTAGGCTGCCTTTGGAATGTGGGGTTTAGTATTGTTGAGCTGGAGACATCATGTAGGATGTTGGATAAGACAGTGTGGACTCTGGGATCAGCAGCTTTGCTTTTAGCTTGGGCTCTTAGTTTAGCATTGGAGCTCAGATTGCTTAAACTCACCCCAGTTTGCTTGGGTTAATAATAGTATTGACTCCCTAGGGAAGGAGTAATTGAGTGGCTAAAAGAGCCCTTGGTATCTGCAGTGGCTGGCAGATGATAAGCATGCAGTTTAGTTTTAGTAGAAGTTGTATTTCTGAAGTTCTGGCAAGTTCCAAGTCAAGTTTGAGACCTCAAGTGCCACTTAAACTCGTCTTGGTAGGGACACTCTCTTTAAATGTATTTTTACTAGTTAGTGCAGAATGATTGACTATAATCTCAGCATCCAAGAGGGTGGAAGCAGTTAAAAATCAATCATAGTTATTTCTGTAGTTGTTTTCCTGAAAATTCAAATCTTGAAAGTCAAATTTCAGTTCCTTAGAATGTGGCCAAGTAAGTTTTACCATTATCCTTTCTAGATCTCTCACTGAGCAACACTTTATAAGTTTGGTAGATAGTGTAAGGAGAGTTGGGTTCCTTGAGATGAGCTTGCCCTTGTGAAACTCAATTTTACTAACTCAAAATGAAGTCCCAGAGCTTCTGTGGAGTTAAGCCCGTGGCTGTGCTCTTATGTGTTCAGGAACCGTGTCACATGATGAGGTTGAATGGCATGGGAAATTTTTGTGAAGTTTACTGCCAAAGGATGAAGGTAAAAATGCATGATTCACAGCAAAGCATTCCTTATCTTACATCTCAAATATAATCGGAAAAAGGTTGAGAAACAGTGAAGTGTCTTAGCCAAGCAGTCTCCAGATCTTGAATGGAGACCACAGATATCTACATTCTAAAAACCCACTGGCCAAGGCACTTTTTCTTTGGGTGGCAGATTGTTTAGATCCAGCATTGACATTTTAACTCTTAAAAATAACTAGCATATTTGAGGTTTAAGAAAATGACAGAATTTTAGACTTGGAAGGAGGCTTAAAGTTCATCTAGCTCACCTTCCTGCTGAGCATAGGAGCCCATTCTGTGGATTGATTGCCTTCTGTGATGTGGAGCTCACTGCTTGTAAAGTGGGAACGTGTACTTATTAGAAAGCACTAGTAGAAACCCCTTTATGACTTTTACTCACCAATCTTAGCTCTCTGGAGCTATGACCAGTGAGCTTCTTGCCTAGGACAACCCTTCCTATCTTTTCCATGCTGAGCATCCTCCGTGCCTCCCTTTCCCCAGCTGTTTTCCCCTATGGTATAATTTCTAGATCCCTCACCATTCTGCCACTTCCTCTAGAGGGGCCATTTTCATGTTTCAGTTCCTGTATTAAATTGATGCCTAAATTCAAGTGTCCATTTTAGATGTTTTCTCACCAATTTCAAATGCAGTGTGTGGTAGTATTACTTCCTGTGATTTTGATAACAAACTCTTTGAATTCACTGTGAGATAAAACAATTTCTAAATAAGCTATTTTGCTTGGTCAGTGCACATCAGGCATGCAGACTTTTTGTCACCACTGCCACCCTAGAGTCCTTCTTTATTTTCTTACTATTAAAGAATAAGCACACACACATAAAAATCCCCTGAATTTATTGTTAAATTAGCAATACATAAAATGACTAAACTTTTCTATTTTAAAAATCGTGTATATAGAGCTTTGTAAATTGTACTCACTTCAGGATTTTTCCTGCTTGTGATGGGTCATTGCAACTTCTGTCCCTGTTACTGAGATGTCCATAGCATTATTCTTACAAAATAGATGGCAACATACACTCTCCAGGCTTTTAATAGGGAAAAAAAAAAGGAGGAAGGGAGTAACTGCAAAAACCAAGGTTCCCAAGCTCTTTGGAGATCTCGGAATGGTAGCCAGGGCAGGGAGCATCATGAGCAGGCAGGCCTGGGCTGCTGCACTGCCCACATCCTTCCCCCAGTGATAATTCTGTGCCTTCACACCCACTTAGTGAGCTATGGGACAAGTGGGAATTACCTTATTATAGAGATAACCTTTAATTGGCTGTAATGTAAAGAAAGCAAAGCACCACAAACTTCTCTACTTCTAAATCTTATTAGTATCAAATTACCTCCGAGCTATTGAGACAACAGTGGTAACAACAGCTGCAGCGGGGCCTGTTCCCATGGAGCTTGGCAGGATGGGAAGAAGGGCACGCTCTTCCCAGCCTTTCAGTCCTTTACTTCTGGATGGCTTTGTTTTGCTTCAGGTGAGACTAAGTTTCTGGAACTTGCTTCCTGTCCCATTTGGATAGCTGCCTGGCAAGATCTGTGCGGCTTTGGAATCCCTGTTGATCTGCTCAGGTCACTGAAACTGAACAGGTGTCAACTTATGCCATCTCTAGAGGGAGAAAGTCAAATGATAAAGTAGGTTACAGTACCTTTCCTAACTGTAGCACTCAGGTAGATTTTGATGGGTATAGTTTAAACCTTGGGGCATGAAGTTATGTGAATACAGTAATTAAAATTTTTATGAGGTTTGCCTTTAAAACAAAATAAAACCTCCAATTACTGGTTACGTCACAGTAAACATTTGTTTAAGTTGTGTATATTTGTAGCTAGACACAAGTTTACCTTAACCTACTTATTAAAGTGTTTTGTGGACAGCTGCATTCATCAGCTTTTTTTTCTTTTTTTTTCAGTCCTGGGGATTGAACCCAGAGGTACTTAACCACTGAGCCACATCCCCAGCACCCCCACCCCCCTTTTTAAAAAATATTTTATTTAGAAACAGGGACTTGCTGAGTTGCTTAGTGCCTTGCTAAGTTTCTGAAGCTGGCTTTGAACTCATGATCCTCCTACCTCAGCCTCCTGATCTGCTAGGATTATAGTGTGCACCATCACACCCGGCCTTATCAGCTTTTAATACATTATTATCTTGCATTGTTGCTTACCTTTCTTTAGTGACTTAGGTACAGTTTAAGGAGAAGTTCTCTTTTCTTTTTTTTTTTGGTGCTGGGGATTGAACCCAGAGGCACTTAACCACTGAGCTACATCCCAGCCCTATTTTGTATTTTATTTAGACAGGGTCTCACTAAGTTGCTTAAGGCCTTGGTTTTGCTGAGGCTGGCTTTGAACTCATGATCCTCCTGCCTCAGCCTCCTGAGCCACTGGGATTACAGGCCTGCGCCACCACACCCAGCTTGGTTCTCTTTTCTTTAAGCAGGATCTGAGAGGTCATGCTTAAGTCCATGTTTTCTTCTTGAATGGTTGTAAAGCATTTTGTTAACACCTGTTTGTATTTTTGTTTTATAAAAATACAAGCAGTCCAGCCCCAGCCTCACAACACCAGGCAGCTTTCTTTTGACTTTCAGGGGAAGCATTGCCTTTGAACTTCATATCAGGTGTACATTTGATTAAGCTAGAGAATTTGAAGGCTCTCTATACCATCAATGTGGACCAGCTGAATTGAGCACTCAACACCAAGCATTGAAAAGGAAAGGACCCATTTATTAGTTGTAGGGGTGCTAAAGTGCTTGTTTCCCTCTGTAGGATTTTCCATTTTTGGTCCCAAGGCAAGATACCCATGTTGTCCACAGATGACGTAGGCAGTCATGTGCTAGGCAGAGAATGTGGTAGACATAGCACCTCCTGGACCTTAATGTGGTTGCTTGGTGTTTGCATTTCAGTGACTATTTTTTGGGGGGTTTCAGGTATCATCTGTAGAATCAGCTACATGATAGTAGCAGCCTATATGCTGCCCAGACCCTGGCCTTGGCAGTGCTCCCAGCTTGAGCAGATCCCCTGCTCCCTCTATCTCCTTAGGACAAGACACTTAACCTTGCATTGGCCCTTGTTCTCCTATGACCCAAACACAGTTGTTATTGACACAGTTCTAATATTTGGGATGAAAATGTGCTATGGTTGATAGCACAGCATTCTTGTTCTCTTCATGGAAGGACTTGAAGTTTATAAACAGGCCAGTGCATGTCTTCTCTTTTTGTCTCAGGAGGAACTATCATGAAAATATTTAATAGGAAATTCTCCATGTGAGAAAACAGGAGGGAAGAAGCCACAGAAGTGCTTCTATGTTCTTTGGATGATCTGATATCACTGTGTAATGTTTTTAGATTTTTTAGATCTGATATCACTGTGTAATTTTTCCTTGTTCTTTTGGCTCCAGAGTCCTTATCACTGACTTTAGCTTATCAGTGTCAGGGTTTCTGCTGTCTGTGCTTTATCTTTTCTAGAGCTTTCTGGTTTGCATTACTCTTTATGATTTGAACTTGCCATGCATGCCTTGAGAAGGCATGCCTTTAATTGTTTCCTTTCTTTCTTCTTGGGGAATAATATTGCATAAAATTCATGCTTCAGAATCTGTCATCACTCACGCATGCACTAATTTCCTTTAAAATGCCTTCCTTTTTCTGGATGTTCTGAGATATGTTCCTAAAAGTTAAAGCATGTATTTGTGCCACAGTTCCCTTTTCTTTATACATCCTAATAATGTACTTTTGCCTAAGATATTTTGTCATGTGAGCATAGCCATCCAGCTTCTCATGTACATAAAAACAAACCCAGTGTGGTAGATCCCTGTATCTCTTCCTTTACTTTCTGTTGGATGAAATTGTTGACAAAATAATTCACCAGATGTACTTATACAGGTTGAACCTCTCTAATCCAAAAATCTGAAATGCTACAAAGTTTGAAACTTCTGAGCACCAACAGGATGCCAGCAGTGGCAAATTCTACACTGTGAAACTTGGTTTCATGTGCAAAATTATTAACAATGTTATACAAAATTACCTTTGGCCTATATGTATAAAGTATATATGAAGTATAAACAAATTTCATGTTTAGAGTTAGGTCCTCTCCCCATGATATCTCCCTGTGTACATACAAATATTCCAAAATCTGAAACACTTCTGATCCCAAGCATTTTGAATAAGGGATACTCAGTCGGGAATAGAGTAAGTGAGGTAGATGCCAGGATCGTCAGTACAGTGCATATTGCTACTATACCTTCACCTGTCCATCACTGTCTCTACTCGTGTGTAGTCAGACATTAATGAGAGCCCAGTCTGCCAGGCAGGCTGCTGGGTGCTATGACTCCAAACGTGTATAAGGCAGAGTCATTGGGAGTAGCTCATAGTAGGGCTGAGCCTCTTGGTGTGCAGTTATCATCTAGTGAGTACACAGCTTACCAATATCTTCCCCTCTCTCCGGCTATTTATCCATGCTGAAGTTCTCAGCAAGTTTTATGAATTGCATTTCATCGTGACTTTACCTTCTCTTTCTTTTTTGCTTTTGTAGCTTTTATTTTTATATACTTTCCAGGTTGCAGGACAGTTGCAAGAATAAGGACCCCCCCAGCACACACACACATACCCAGCCATCTGTTTTACCATTTCACATTTCCATCAGGAATGTATGAGAATTCCTGGTTCCCCACACATAGCCTCTCCAACAGAATCTCTTGTGCAGCTCTGGAGCTTTTGCCAATGTGATGGGTAAGAGATAGTATTTCAGTGTAGTTTTAATTTGTGGTTCTCTTATAAGTGAAGTAGAGCATCTTTTCATATGTTTAAAGTCCATTGTGTATCTCTTCTACATTTTGTGTTTTTTCCCATTTCTTTATATAAATCGTAGTATTTTCCACAAGTTTGAAAACTTTTATATGTGAAGGATATTAGGCTTTTATTTGACATTTATTGCAAATATTACTTCTCAATATGTCCTTTATCTTTTGACTTTGCTTGAGATATTTTTGGTCAACCAAAAGTTTGGGTTTGTTTGTTTGTTTGTTTGTTTTGATGCAGTGAAATTTATCAGTCTCTTATTTTTACTGCACTTGGATTTTGAGTCATAATTAGCCTTCCCCTATAACTAGAGGAATACACCCATGGTTTCCTCTAGTAATGGCACTGTTGCATTTTGTAAATTTATATACCTGATTTGTTTGGAGTTTATTTTTGTGTGCAATATGAATAATGGATCTAATTTCTTCCTTTTTAAAAAAATGGCTTGCTAATTGTCCCAACACCATTGATTCAAAATTCTCTTTGCTCCAGTAGTTTGAAAATCTGCTGTACAGTAAATTACCATGAATAATTGGATCTGTTCTGGACATCCTGCTCTGTTGATTTTTCTGTCTATTCATGTTCCACTACCATACTGTTTTAATTCTAGAGGCTTTGCGGTATGTTTAAATACCTGGGAGGTCTAGCTCCCCCTTAGTGCTCTTTGTTTTTGGTATTTTTCTAGCTATTCTTCTCTTTTTATTATTCTATATAATATCAACATTTTTTTAGCTCCAGAAGAAAACAGAACAAAACATTGTTACTATTTTTATTGACAACATTTTAAATTTATGAATTAAAGGGAACTGGCAATTTGACAATTTCAGATATCCTGCCTAAGAAGGGATGGCTTTCCTTTATTCCAGACTACTTACGTGTCTTAGGGATGTTTTATAATTTTCTTTATGTAGATTTTATATACTTTTGTCAAGTTTATCCTTGAATTTTTATATATGTTTTTGCCATATTAACTAGGACTCTGTTACATTATATTCTCTACCTGATTATCATTTGTATATATGAAGGCTACCAATTCTGCATTTTGTTTTTACATTCCATTACCTTGTTCTTTTGAGTTAGTTTTAGCTTTTATTTTCACTAATTTTTCAGGTATACTGGCCTGTCATCTTCAAAAGTGAGAAGGTTTTTCTACATTTCCAATTCTTCAGTCTTTTTCTTGCTCCTCTTACACAACTGTGTTAATACTACCAGGACAGAGTTTAATAGAAGTGGAGATGGGGCATTTTGCCTTGTTCCCTAGCAGAACTTCTTCAAGTATTTCCCACTAAGTGTGGTGCTGACTTAAGGTTGAGGGAAACAAGGGGTAACACACACATCCACATTCTATTCTATTCAGTAACATTTTATATAGAAAATTTGCATTAATACTCATATTGATATCTATAATTTCATTTCTTAATGCCATCTTTATCAGGTGCAGATAAATATTATACTTGCTTCATAAAAAAGAATTTGAGGTTTTCCTTCTTCTCTGTACATTGAAATGATTTTTGTAGCATTGGGACTCTATGGGTCCTATGGCTTTGATAGAATTCACCTGAGAACCTATATGGGCCTGGTACTTTTTGGTGGAATAGTTTTTGATAAGTTTTGCAACCTTCTTATTTTTTTTTTTTTTTTCCTTTATGGAAAATGGTCTGTTGAAGCTTTTCATGGCTACTGGTAAACTGTGTTTTCCTTAGAAGTTGTTCATTTCTTGGAGAGTGGGGAAATGGATTGCAGACCTTCTAGAATGTGAATCCATAAAGTAAAGCAGTGGCTGTGTCAGCGGGACCTTCATCAGGGAACAAGGCAGCATCTTTTAAGAGTCAGCACTGTCCATGCAGATGCCCCTGAGGCTGTCCTTCCCAGGGTTCTGGTTACATGCACTTCTGTGTCCCTTTCCCCTCCTCTCTGTGAGTTGGGAATGCATTGAGGTAATCTATGTCTGACGTTCTCCCATGAAATCAACTTCCAGTAAATTTTCTAACTTGTATTTTAACTGTTAAAGAAGAGATTAAAATTTTACTTGGGAAATTTCTAAATTATAGACTGCATTTTCTTAATTTCAGAAATCATTGTTTATGTTTAAAATTTTAAGAGAAAAAAGAAAAACCCTTCTGAGGTATTGATGAAGTCCTTTGTGTGAGTGTGTGCCCCTCTCCGTGCTGCCACTAAGCCAAAGCAAAAACTGAAAAGGGAAAGTGCTGGAGAGAACGTGGGCTGATAGCAAAGTGGTTTACTTACAGACTGAAGTCTTTAGTTCATTGAGCTACCAAATGTTAAAAAGAATGTCACCTTGTTTTCTTTCTCAGGGAACTCAGAGATTATAAAAGGGGAAACAAAGTTTTATTTAATTTCTGATGTTGGCATGGAGTTTTTGCCCACTTTTCTATTTCAAGTATCTGTATTAAAGAATCTGTTGTTTACCATAGGATTAGTATTTTTACGTTTTGAGGTAGGCAAAGAATTTGCATTCCTTGATAAACTATTAGCTTGTAAATTTAAACAGTTTCTTTACCTCAGTTAACTTAAAGTAATGGACCAATAAACCTATAAAAATGCTTATGAAGAAAAGTTGTTCATTTCAGCTAGGTTTGCCTAAAAGTCTATAAAGAAGTCCCCACACCACAGGCTTCCCAGTGCTTTCTGAGTTAAAGTTGAGGACGGCTGCTTGTTTGTACAGCAAACATCTAGGTCCCTGAGACTACGTTTTAGCAAGTTACCTGATTTGGTTCCTAAGGCTTGGTTTCCTGCTGAGCCTCCACTCTGCTATTCCTTTTGCTGTCATAATACCCTTCACAGACTCTAGTTTGCACATCTTATGGGGTTTTTTTTTTCCCTTTTCTCAAAAATCCAGCTTAAAGATCTCTTGATCAGGTTGGCAGATCTGTCAGACGTGCTTTATAATTTTCCCTGGCTTTTGCAATGTCTTCACTGGCCAGCTGTGCCTGCTATTCTGGAAATTTCCATCAACTGAGGAAACAGATCTTCCTTCTTAGCACCATGTATGCAGCTAGCTGTGGAGTTCCCATAACTATTTTTTGGATGCTGTCAATATGATAGAGCTTTTGAAGACATGTTTTAGAATTCCTCAGTTGATACTCTTTACCCTCAGGGGTAGTAAATACGGGAGGAATTAGTGGATTTGTGTAATGGGGGTTGGCACCTGTGGATCCCACCCTTAACAAGGAGCGAAGATGGAAAGGAGGGATCCCAGGCTGCAGTCCCACCTGGCCTAGCCAGTGCCATTCAAACTACCTGTCCCAACTTGCCAGGGAGGGTCTTTCCCAGGAGCTTTTGGGGAGAGAAGCTGCCTCTGCTCTTGCTTCCTTCCTGGCCTGGTTGTCACTGGGCTACCAAAAAGAGACTTTTCACAGTGAGCTTCTCATCCTCTAGGCCTCCAAGGGAAAGGACCTGGTGCCAGGGGCCAAGGATGGGAAGAGCCTCCTTGGCGGGTCAGCCCCAGGAGAGTCTAGCTGGGTGCAGCAGCGGCAGCGGCGCCTACAGGACCATGGCAAGGAGAGGAAGGAGCTTTTCTCTACCACCTCCTCCCAGGTATGCGGCATCCCGATGACTGCATGGTGGCCACGGAGGGGTTCCTTACCTCTCTTCTGAGTTCTGCTGTGTGGGACTTGGCCTTGCCCAGCTGTTCTAATTGCTTGCACTTTGGTTGTCTGGATTTGTATTTGCCTGGCTTTCCCCTTGCAGCATTTCCCCAGCAGAGGGCCAGAAAATGCAAGCTCTAGAAGTGCTCCTTAAGATGGGTTCTGCATGTGGTTGGCTGGGCACCCTGGCCTACTGCTCTTTCCCTTAGATTATCTGTGCAGGTCAGCATATCACCAGCCCTGAGGCTTAGTCCCCTTCATTTAACCCAGAGTTGCCCTGACTTGCTGCTGGCTGGATCTCTTTCCCCTGCTCTGCCTGAGACCCAGCTGCCAGGTTGTTGTGCTGAGAGCCACATGGTGAGATGCTGTGACCCTGCCCCTAGGCTTGAGGGCTCCTACCTCTGGGGATGTGGGTCATCTTCCTGGCTACTTCTGTTTCTGCCAAGTACTCTAGATTTAAAGCAAAAGTCAAAGGGATTTTCTCGTTCACCTTCATGACCATGAGTCTCCTATTTGGACTTTCTTGACCATTTCAGAGGCATTTTGCCACTGAGCAATCCAATAGAGGTTTTAGTTTGGTAGCAATAGACCCAGATCTCAAATTTTTCTGTTCTTGAGGATGAAGACCACAGCCACCGCCCCGTAAGGTCTGAGATCTTTTTGACATTCTTTTGTTATTGAATTCCTCCTGCCACCCTCAGGGGCACATGGAGGATATCAGGACCCCCAGGGAGTGACCAATGTCCCTAGGCCTGGAGTATGTCTGGTAAGCTCGTAGTAATCATAGTGGCTGATACTTAGCACCATGAGGATGGGGAGACTGGGCTGCGACAGAGCCCCACTATCTTTGGATCTCTCTGTCTTCATGCCTTACAGTTGCCTCATTTTCTGAGTTGCCCAGTACCCACTTCCCAGGAAGAGAGGCTAATTGGTGTGGGGTACACTGTGAGCACTCTGGATCTACATCTGAGTTCTACCCTTTGCCAGCCTGTGACCTCAGTCAGTTTCCACAGCTGTTAATGGAGTAAATAACAGCCTCTTACAAGGTTTAGGGGAGTTAAATAAGAGAAGGTCTGAAAACCACGCGTCATAGTGCCTAGTCCACAGCAGGCGGTCATGAAACAAGGTTCATTTTCCTTGGCCTGGCCTGCTTCATGGCAGGACTGTGTCCTGAGACCTGTCAGCTGTGACAAGGAGGGAAGGGCCCAGGGCCCCTCTCCCTCATCAGGGCCTGTGAGGTAGGTGAAGTCCCCAGGAAGGGCCTATGTAGGGAGTGAGGGCCCCATTTTCCTTGGGCAAGCTGAGCTCAACCCCCACAGTTCAGAGCTTTCCTCTGGACTGTGTGACCATTGAATCCCCTACTGTGCTTCTGAGTGTGGGAGACCCCTTCCCACCTGACAAATCCCCACTTGCTGAAACAGTGTGCAGAGAAGAAACTGGAAGCCAGTGGCCCTGAGGCTGAGCCCTGCCCAGATCTCCACATGGAACCAGTAGAGCCACTGACACGGGTGTCTACAGCAGGCTCCGAGGGAGGCAGCCGCCCAGAGCAGTCCTTCCTCGTGCTGGGGCAGGATGAGTATGGGGAGCACCACTCTTCCATCATGCACTGCAGGTAAGGGGGCTGGGCCCTCTAGGAAGTGCTGTGAAGCCTGGATTTTAGGCAGTGCATGTGAAGGTGTAGCCACAGGAGGGTGGGCTGGATGGTGGGATGGCAGGTGGCCCCTGACAGTGGTCCTCCCACAGGGTCAGAGGAGGGCTAGACTGCCACCTTCTGGGCATCCTCTTAGAGCTGCCATTGCAGTGGTCAGTCTCTCCACCCTTCCTAATGATGTTGCTCTGAGATTAGGAACAAATTACTCTTCATTTTAATTTGCTGTATGTTCAATCTCTTCAATTATAATTTGCTGTATGTTGGTGTTTTTAGGAAAATATTTACCATGGATATATTTTTACTTACGTATGGTAAAAAAGCAGAACTTTTCAAGAAAAACCCTCAAGGAGTATGATTTTCAGGGTGGAGGTGGGCTTCTTGTTTTGATAGCCCTGACACATTCTGGGGCATGTGAAGAGAACCAGGCCAGGAGGCTGACATTGCCCGTTCTCTCTTGCTCAGAGTGGATTGCTCGGGGAGGAGGGTCGCCAGCTTAGACGTAGATGGGGTCATCAAAGTGTGGTCCTTCAACCCCATCATGCAGACCAAAGCATCTTCCATTTCCAAGTCACCGCTGCTCTCTCTAGAATGGGCCACCAAACGGGACAGGCTGGTGAGTGACACTTGGCTGACAGTGCCTGCTCTGCAGTCCAGGTTGATTTCCCCAGGGCTTTTCACACGGCTGAGTTGAGGCCGCCAAGCCAGATCCCTCCCTCCTGTCCATCACTGGGGATGTAAAGAGCTCATGTCCATGACTGGCTTGATGGGCTTCTGTTTGCTGTGGCAGAGAAGTTTCTGGATTAAATTGAAATGAGGGGACTCAGAGGAGGTGGAAGGCTTCCTCCTGTGCGTGCTGGTCTGCCCCAGGAGATGATCCAGCTTCCTGTCTTCTCCCACTTCCTTGTTTTTAACCACACTCTCAGTGTGCTCCCTCCAGCTGCGGAGAACCCGCCTATCTGGGCTCTAAGGGCAGCAGCTGATGCTGGTGAAGGTTGGTGTTCTGCATTGTGTCATCCACAGAAGGGCCCCAAGAGTAGTAATTTCTTTTTCTCTCTGTACATTAATATGTGAGATGGGGTTTGTAGTTAAGGAGGCGAAATTGATTTACTGTTTTTCTTTCATTCCATTTCGCAAGGATCATTCTATGCAGGGGTCAGAGGCCTGTGCTGAGTTTGTGTAATTTTTGACAGTTGAAGGAATTATTCTCATGGGCCTAGGACCTCAGGGCTCTCTCTGAGCCATTTGCCAAGTAATTGTTGAGTTCACAATCTAGCTGGTATTCCTGGGGATAACCTTAGACCTTTGCCTTTTCTGGTGCTTTCTTCTGATTGTATTTGTTACTATCATTGAAGATCTTCACCAAATAAGTCACAAGTTCTTGGAGGCAAGGATAGCTTCTTCTGTGTTTTTCTGGAGACCTTGATGGATCCAGACTCAGAGCTCCCCCCTAAAAAGGCAAATGGGAAGTCACTCAGGCCCCATGACTAGCCAGGGCCAGGACAAAGAGAGGTGGCATGTAGGCTGGGAGTGAGAAGAAGGGATTGGGACAGCTGGGATTGAACCAGAATAAAAGAAGGTCAGGGGGTCATGTGTAACCAAACAGAGTTTTTCCAGGCGTATCTTAGGAGACACTTCTCTCTCATTCCACAGATGCTGCATTAGTCTGTTTTCTGGTGCTCTAACACCCCCCACCCCTGCCAGGCTGATCCTTTGTAAAGGTGACTGTGTCTCCTCTACTCTAGTCCGGGCCCTCTTAGCTGCCTCACCACATGGCAGGTGGCTTTATGGTAGGAATGTGCCAGAGGAAGAAATGACATGGCAAAACAGAAAGCCAGGGCCAGTTGAGGGGGTCACGCCTCTCCTTTAGATCTCCAAAGGGAGATGAGACTCACTCTGAGTGAATCCCTTCAGAGGGCAGTGGCCCAGTGACCTAATCGCCTTCCTCTAAGCCTCACGTCTTAAAAGTCCCACCCCTCACATTGCCACACGGGGGACAAGCCCCCAACACATGAGCCCTCAAAAGACACACTCAGACCACCTTCAAACCATAGCAGATAACTTTTGTGGTTTTGCTTCTTTTCAAGGTTGACTTTGTCATCTTAATTTAATTTTTAATTTTAAGTGTGGTCCACTGTAGGCAGATTTGCCCCCATTGCCTGGATAAGAGGAGGAGGGTCTCATCCTGCCCAATGGCTCTGGCAGTCTTCCCTGATTCCCATGCTGCCCTTCAACCCCCACGCCTTCTCCTTCCAGCTCTTGCTGGGCAGCGGTGTGGGAACAGTGCGACTGTATGACACGGAAGCCAAGAAGAATCTCTGTGAGATCAACATCAATGAGGATATGCCCAGGTGAGCCAGAGGCCTTCCTCCTCACTGTCAAGGCCACAGCTGCTGCACGTGCTCTGTGGGGCCAGGGCTTTCCTGAGTCCAGTGTCCCATCTCCTGGAACAAGACCCAGGCTCAGAGCTGAGGCTTATCCTCCTGCGTGGGCAGCCATCATCTGACCCCGCCCACGTGTATTGCAGAATCCTGTCTCTCGCCTGCAGGCCCAATGGGGCCTCTTTCGTCTGTTCGGCTGCAGCTCCGAGTCTCACTTCCCAGCTGGACTCCTCGGCACCAGACATTGGCAGCAAGGGCACGAACCAGGTTCCTGGCAAGCTGCTCCTGTGGGACACGAAGAGCATGAAGCAGCAGGTACAGACCTGCCGTGGGACGGGGCTCCCATGCTGGGCACACCACGTGGAGGCACCCTGCCTGTGCCCCCCCGTGGTGCTGGCTACGCTCTTCCCCTCTCTTTGCTCTGGTCTCCTCAGATTATTGATTTGTGAGAAAATTTCTAAGTTTTAAGTGTTGAAAATTAAGTTACTCTGGGCAGATTGTTAGTAACTGAAGTCATTCAGAATTGTGCCATAGATTCAGAAGTCACCCAGAACCTACTGGAAGGCCTTGTGGTTTATATTTTAGAAGAGGACTCCTGTTTCCTCTGACTTCCTGTTAGGACTGTGTAAGAATTACAGTAGCAGCTGGCAGCAATGAGGACAGGTCCATGCTCCTAAGAGGTGACAGCTGACAGCCAGGCTGAGCCAGCTCCTGGGCACTGGCCTCCCTTCCTGGAGCCAGGGACCTGCCCACCACCCCAGAATATTAACAGGTACCCACACTGTCACCAGAGCCCTTGAGAAAGAAATGATGTTGAAATTGCTTAGAAAGCAGTGGTGTTTCTTATTAAAATCGATAGTCTCAGTCCTTAGAGGTAATGTATTTGTTGTTGTTGTTTGTTTGTTTGCAGTGCTAGGGACTGAACTCAGGGGTTATCGTGCCAGGTGAGCTTTGTACCACACAGCTACACTCGCAGCACTTTTATTTTTGTATTTTGAGACAGGGTCTTCGTCAGTTGCTTGGGACCTTGCTAAGTGGCTGAGGCTGGCCTTGAACTTGCCATCCTCCTGCCTCAACCTCCTGGCATGCACCACTGTGTCCAGCTGTTAGCACGATTTTTAATCCTATGTTCACTTGTGATTTTCAAAATTTTAATTAAAAATTGATTACATATAAAGTAATATTGAAATCCTAGGTGTATGGTTTAATGAGAAGAAAGGCAGTAAAATGAGTGCCTAATTTTAAAGTAGGACATTAGTGGTACTCTTTGTCCTTTCCCAGTCTCTACCTTCTCCCCCTTTCAGGGAGAACCTGTCTTGAATTTTGGTTTGCTATTGCCTTGCATTTAAGAAATTAGTGTATATTCATAAACATCACAGGCTTTGTTTTACATCTTTTCTAACTTTATATGAATGGAATCATAGTGTATGTCTTCTTCTCAAACTTCATGTTCTACGTGAGCACTGATTCTCCTACTGTGGTTTGGGCTTCTGGCTTCCTTTGTCGAAAGACAAGTTTGTTGTCAGTGCAGCAGGGCTTCCTTTGCCGCTTGTCTCTCTCTCGGCTGCCTTTAAGATCTTCTCACCTGATATCTGAGTGTGGATTTTAAAATTTGGAGGTTTTTTTTTCTTTCTTCTTCTTCCTCCTCCTCCTCCTCCTCCTCCTCCTCCTCCTCCTCCTC
>JAJEJO010003833.1:70482-196603 GCA_020662805.1 Glaucomys volans
GTTTTTCAGTCTCAGAGATCTCTGCTCACCTCTTGCCTTCTGGAACCCCGGTCAGATATGTGTTGGCCCTTCTCTTTTGTTTCCCTTGCTGCATTCAAGATGAGAATTTCCTCAGCTCTGTCAGTTTGCTAATTCTCTAGTCTGCTGTGCCTAATCTTTTAATTAACCAGTCTATGAGGATGTTAATTTCAGTTTCTGTATTTCTCATATTTGAAAACGCAGCTTCATTTTAAAACCCTGCTTTGTCATGCTTAGAATCTCCCAATTTCAGTATCGAAGTCTTTGTGGATCCGATTCCTCTCTGCTGTGTCTATGGGTGTCTGCCTCTTTTGCCATATTTTCCTGTGTCTTGTGGATTTGCATTGTGGGCTCATGTTTCTGGGACCTCTCTCCTTGAGAGTATTATGAGACTTGGGGTGGAGGTGCATTCACTTCTGCCAGGTTCCTGGGGGCACTACAACTCCTGACAACTTTAGAATAAATTCTCTGCTTGACTTTTCTTGGACTATTTAGGGATTTATGAATATGGATTATAAATCCCTATCAGGGCAAGTTTGTGGTTATGATCTGCAGAGAGGTAAGTTTTCTTATCCCATTTTGTGAAGTAGGTGTTTTAGTTCATTCTTGCACTGAGGATATAGCTCTCTGGAGTCCCAGCGACATGTGGAGTTTTCTTCCAACCTGACCGTGGGCAGGTCTTACACTTAGGGCTTCCGAGTGCTTGATGGCACTCAGAATGAGAACAAGGGTCATGTGTATTTGATTAGTGCCCCACAATGAAGCCAGCTTCAGAGTTCCTCATCCTCAGGGGTCTTGCTTTCCCCGCATTACTGCCATCAGAGGATTTCTTTATTTGCTAGCTCAGCACTGTGCACGTGCATAATGACACCTATAGCATTCTGTCTTGCGTTTTTAGTCCCGGGAGGGTAATTTAGGGCTCCTCAGGTTCCATGTTGTTTGGAATGATAATCTTCATTAATTACTGTTTTTTTAATTTTATATTTGTTTTAATTAGTTATGTGACAACAGAATGCACCTTGATACATCTTATATAATGGAGTATGATTTCTCATTCTTCTGGTTATATATGATGTAGAATTCCACCAGTTGTATAGTTATATATGTGCACAGGGTAATGATGTCTGATTCATTCTACTAACCTTCCTACCTCCATACCTGCTCCCCTCCCTTCACTCCCCTCTGTCTACCCTAAAGTAATTCTCTTCTTCCCTAGCCCACCACCCCGCATTGTGAATTAGCATCTGCATATTGTTTTGGGGGGGATTGGCTATAGGATTGGCTTATTTTGCTTAGCATGGTATTCTCCAGCGCCATCCATTTACCAGCAAATGCCATAATTTCATTCTTCTTTAAGGCTGAGTAATATTTCATCGTATGTATATACCACACTTTTAAAAAATCCATTCATTTATTGAGGGCATCTAGGTTGGTTCCATCTATTGTGAATTCTGTTTAAAAAAAAATTTTTTAGTTGTAAATGGACACAGTACCTTTATTTTTATTTATTTTTCTGTGGTGCTGAGAATTGAGCCCAGTGCCTCACATGTGCTAGGCAAGTCAAGCCACAACCCCAGCCCCAGCTATTGTGAGTTGAGCTGCTAATTACTAGATTAACTGATGGACCTAAGTTCCATGAGGTAGTTATGTTAGCTCCTGTATTTCTGAGTGTTGCCGTGGGGAGACGTTGGGGGGAGAGAGCAGCTGCAGGACCTTTGCATGGTGGTCCTCTGGTTCCTTAGGGCTACCAGTCATGAAAGTCAGCTCTTTCCTGCTGGCAGTTTGACCTCTCAATAAGACTTAGCTAGAATGCACTCGAGTGATGTGTATATTGCTGAGACAGAGATTACTCATTTTATAAGTGAGCCAGTGTGTATGGAAACCAGAATATTTATGGGCTCAGTGACTTTGCCTTTCAAACAACAGAGGAGGTCGTAGCCCGGCACTTTGGCAAATGCTCAGGCAACTTTTCCAGAGGAAGGTCTTCTAAGGGAGGAGCTGCAGAGGATTCAGGAGGGTGCTTGTGTCTGTGTCTGAGTTGGAACAGTCTGCTAATCATGATTTCATTTGGTTTTAACAGCTCCAGTTCTCCCTGGACCCAGAGCCCATTGCTATCAACTGTACGGCTTTCAATCACAATGGGAACCTGCTGGTCACAGGAGCAGCTGATGGTGTCATCCGGCTATTTGGTATGCAAGTGTGCTCAAGGCAATCCTGGTCCCCTCCTTACATGACCTGGCTGGAGTAGACACTATTCAAAACCCTAATTTCAAATCAAGGAGCTTAATCTTGATCAGAGTTTTTACAAAACATTCAGCCCAATCCACTTGCACATGGTTAATGTCAGCAGGCACGGGAGGGGGTGGGGCTTGATGATACTTTGGTTTTGAGCCATTGGATCTAACTCCTTGTTGTCTGTTCAGGATATAGGACACAAGAGTAACACTTGCCTGTTCAGCTGTGGGTGGCTCATTCTCCTCTGTTCCCAGGGAGACATCCCCAGGGTCTGGGATGGGACAAGGTCATCCTATCTTTAGTGGATATCTGGGTCCCCTATGGGGACATTGCAGAGGCCTCAGGAAGGACTCCTGTGTCCAGGACTGCCCCCACCCCCAGCCCCGCCTGCTGGGATTCCTAACCCTCACTTTTGACCCAGTAAAAGCTTCTTCTGCAGCTCAGAGGCAACCTGGCCTCATGGGCTAGGGGAGTCACCCTATGGGGTTTAGGAACCCCATGACCTCCAGTACAGCTATGCCCCGGAGCAGCAGGCGAGAGGATATCCCCTGCTGTGGGAGGGTGCCTTCCGAGGTGCGGAGTCTTAATGGCATCTGATGGCCTCAGACATGCAGCAGCACGAGTGTGCCATGAGCTGGCGGGCCCACTGCGGGGAGGTCTGCTCTGTGGAGTTCAGCTGTGACGAGAATGCCGTGTACAGCATCGGTGAGGACGGCAAGGTAGGTGCCCTCGGGCTCAGCTGCCCTTGGATCCACCAGAAGCTTTCTGCTAGTGCCATGACCTCTTTCTGCCTCAGTTTTGTCATCTGTTAAATAGGGACATGTAGTAATCCATCTCCTAGGCTCTTTGGGGGGTTTAATGAGTGCAGTGGAGAAGGGAGTACCACAGCCGTCCTCCTCCCAGCAAAGCCACTCACCTCACCTGCGGTGGATCCATATTGGAGCCAAGCTACCATTTGGTGAGCTTGGTAATTGGTGGCCTTGTCACCGGCCATGGATGCGTGGAGTTTGCTGAGGGGCTAGGGACAGCTTCCCAGAGGCAAATAGGCCTGAGCCGAGTCCAAAGAACTTAAAAGAAAGCTACCCCTCCCCCTGAAAAAAGTGATAAGGAAATGCCCCGTGCAGATTCCCCTGGTGGAAGGGTATGACAGGAAGTGGGAACAGCAACAGTGGTGGAAAGGGAGCTGGGCTGGGCAGAGGTGGGAGAAAGACTTGTCTGTCATATGCCTTCCTGTGCCTTTGGGATTCTATACTAATTGCCTGTGTTTGTCATTGAAAATAGTAACTATAGGATCAGTTCTTTTTATTTTTGAGACAGGGTCTTGCTGTGTTGCCCAGGTGACCTCAAGTTTCTGGGCTCAAGTGAGCCTCCCAAGTAGGTGGGGCTAGAGATGTGCACTCCTGTGCCCCAGCTTCAGTTCTTCATTTGAAAACTATAGGAAGGGATTTTTAAGATGCAGTTTGACTTCCTGTATATCTGGTAGGATTCCCAATGAAGAAGTGGTCACAGTCAAGCAGCCTGAGTGGGCTGGGGAATTCTACACACCACAGAAAACAAAGCTAGCTTTGTAACTTCACCCTGCAGTGTCCAATTGATTGCACGGCTGAGAAACTGAAATAGATTGGAATGTGTCCTCTGTGCTTTATTCCTAGTCGGGTTCAAATTCTCATAATAATGACATAGTCATTTACCTGCTTGAAAGACCAGAACTCCATGCAAAGCCACTTGCTGTCCCTCTTCCTCTCCTGGGCTCAGGCCAGAGTGAAAGAGAAGGGCTGGGCTTTGACATGAGGTTGCCGTTTTTCTACATTTTCATCCTTTAAAGAATTGTGTCTGCAAGAGATGGAACTTTGGGTGGCCTGTGGACCCCCACCCCTATTCTGCCTCTGTGACTTGAAAGGGCTTTTTGAAGCTGGTGGAGGGAGGCAGTTTGCTCCACCAGCCTTTGCCCTGGGTAGGCCCTGGGCTTCCACCCAGGCCTGGGCCTGGCCTGCCCCCTGCTGAGAGAACACTCTGGTTGTGCATTTTATCTGCAGTTTATCCAGTGGAACATCCACAAGAGTGGCCTGAAGGTGTCTGAGTACAGCCTCCCCTCCGATGCCACGGGCCCCTTTGTGCTGTCTGGTTACAGCGGCTACAAGCAGGTCCAAGTCCCCAGAGGCCGACTCTTCGCTTTTGACTCAGAGGGCAATTATATGCTGACTTGCTCTGCCACAGGGGGAGTCATCTACAAGGTAACTGGGTGATGGAGTCGTGGTGGGCAAGGGAGCACTTTCCTGGAGGTTTGGACCTGGCCGAGCAGAGCATGGCCCTCTGTCCCCACCCTGTATGGCAGTGAAGAAGCCCTGGACACAAGGCAGCACCTGAAGTCTTCTAGCTGGAGGCTGGGCTGGTTCTGGGCCTGGGCCTTAGTGCTGGTAGAGAAGGTGGGATTGGGACAGAATGTGAGGCATCTGTTGTCCTGTCGTAACAAGAATCTGACCTCCTAACCCCATTCCTAGGGAATAATAGCTTATTAGAGAAGACATTGAGGAGTAGCAAAAAGAGTTGGGGAGTGTTGGGAGTGGGGAGCATGCCCCCCACAGCAAACAAGCTGTGTGGTTTACTGTGGTTACTTTAAACGGGCATGAACTTCTTATTTCACGGGAGGGCTGTGGGTGAAGTACGTCACAGTCCACATTTGAGACACATTTGAGGGCGTTACTATAACAACAATGTAAGTTGTCATGTCGTACGGGTTCCTCTGCCTACATGTTTGTTTTAATTCTCAAGTCTGAGCTGCTGTGTTTCATGTGCTTTCTTTGTGTAAGTGTATGAAATGACAAGAGCCTTCCGTTTACTAGTACTATCCAGTAGGCCTAGTGATGAGGATCTGTGTTTGGCTTTGTCAGCTACCTAGTGAATTCAGTTCTTATTTAGCCTCAGTGTTAATTCTTTAACCACCTGATGGCGGCATTTAGTCGGTAGGCCTAAGAAGTCATACAAGGTGAAATATTCTCAGTGTCTCTTGTTGTCACAGATAGGACAGCAGCTGTGTGGCAGGTCGTGGACTCAGGACTGTGGAGTGCACCAGGGACATATAAAATATGATCTCTGCTCTCTTGGGGCCTCACACTCAAATTAGAAACACCGTGGGTGAAGGAACAGTGGCGTGGTGTTGCACAGTTCCAAGAGGAGGAGGCTGGGTGGGGACTGAGTCCTCAGGGAAGACCCTGGGCAGGTGGCAGGCTGTGAGTTGGAGGCCCTGGAAGGAGGAGGAGGAAGAGGAGGACTTGGGTAGACTGGGAGGAAGGCAGGCTGTGGGCCCCATGTGACAGCAGTGAGCGAGGAGTTCATGGCAGGGTAAGGGATGCTGCACATGGGACAGAGGAGGTGCTGGGGCGGGATGCAGGGTAGACCTGATGTGCACAGTGAAGTCTGGGTCTGCCATCAGCGAGGCTCCTCTTTTCTACAGAGGATGGTTATTTTGCTGTTTCTTGCCATCTCCCTAAAAATTAGCTCCACAGTTTCTCATAATGGTGCATCTTTCAATGGAGATACTCGAAAAAGCTTCCCACTTCCAAGCCGCATTTCATTCTCCAAAGGCTTGCTTCAGCTGGTTTCAGGCCGACTGGACTTTGCCCTCTATGGAGATCCGTGTGGATATGTACACGTTTTCTTTTTGATCATGACGCCTTTTCATTTCAACTTACATGATTTGTAGTCAGACTCACTCTCCATTTAATTAGTTGAAAGATTCTCCTGTGAAATTTTTAGAAGACCAGTACTGGCTTACAGTTACTTAAGGACTCTACTGAACTTCACGTCCCAGTTTTGTGGTCCATAAGCAATTTAATTGACACTTTTACAAATGTTTTCTCCATGAAGGCCGAACGCTTCATGCCTCTTGCTCTGTTAGCAGTGTGGAGTACTTCAGCTCCCTCCTGTTTCCTGTTCTGTTAGTGGCTGACCTTCACACATCTGCCTGATTGCTGGATAGTGGTGCTGTGGGATGGAGGAGAGCCTCGTTTACACATTAATCCAAGGCCTTGCTGTGCCAGGCCGTCCTGGATGCTGTAGGCTGGCACACTGCAGGAGAGAGCTAGACCCTGCCCTCCTGCAGCTTGTGTCCCGCCATGGGAAGCCAACCTTAAACAAATAAGCAGATACATGAGCAGATGTCAGCTAGTGACAAATGATTCTGTGAGAAAACACCAGGCGGGTGCAGAAGGCACTGGCCCACAGCACGTTCAAGGCGGCAGAGAAAGTGGCATTTTTAAGGAGCTTTGCAGGGACTTGTTTTCCACACGAGGTAGACCAACTATAGTCAGGAAAGTGAGGCATTTCCTGGTCCAGGATCTTAAATGGACTTCTGGAAAGGTGGGTATGTGGCCCTAGCCGTGTCCTTGGGTTTGTGTGTCTGCCCCAGGCTCAAGGCAGTTTGGCCACCAAAAGTGTATAAAATGGATGTGTTCGTGAGTGATGTCTGCTGACCGTTTGTTTTCTCTCCTGTCCTCTTAAAGCTGGGTGGTGACGAGAAGGTTCTGGAGAGCTGCTTGAGCCTGGGTGGCCACCGGGCCCCTGTGGTCACTGTGGACTGGAGCACTGCCATGGACTGTGGCACCTGCCTCACTGCCTCCATGGATGGCAAGATCAGGCTGACCACCCTCCTGGCCCACAAGTTCTGAAGACCTGTCTCAAGCAACACCACAGAAGCAGTATTGTCCTGGGGCTGAGGGAGAACAGGACACCCTCCTTTGAGGTCCCAGTGTGGCAGATCTTCAGGCAAAGATGGTCCAGGGGCCTTGGGACTGCCCAGCTACAGTGACTACAACAGGAGCCACATGGAACAGGTGGCATGTTCTTCCCAGAGAACAAAGTCGTGGGCTGTGGAGAAGTATCCTCAGACTATAGGAGAAGAGCTCAGGAAGGAGAAACAGTGATGGGTGCTGTGTTGACCCAGGAGAAATTGACAGTGTTTTGTATATATTCGCTTCTTTTTCTTTTTTTTTAAAAAAAGAATGCTCTTGCAGTCACTTGGTGTCTCTTTCTAGGACGTGTGTGTCGCTTTGCCCTGATGATAGCCAGCCGTAGGCTCCCTGCCTTTGTTTCCCCACACCAGCTCTTACTGGCCATTGGTTCACCTGGGCTTTGTGGACCCACAGCATGCTCTTCTGTTTTGTCTGGGCTCAAGTTGAGGTCAGAGTGTTCTCTGTCGTCCCTGAGAGGTGGTGGCTTTTTTTATAGAAGCTTCTCTGGGTAAGAGCAGGTACATAGGCCTCTGCTGCTGGTGGCCCAGCTCCATCTGGTGGCTGCTGTTTCTAGCTCCTCATTTGGTTGCTCCTCTCATTCTTCCAACTTGATGCCCTTGAAGTTGAACACTGTCAACCGCCTTCACTCTGCTGGAGAATGGTGAGAGGGCCAGCTCCCTGACCATGTTGCTGGAAGGACCCCTGGGTTTCAAGCCTGCCCACCTGAGGCTGAGCTGAGCCTGGACCAGTGTTGACCATGCCCCTGCCTGGGCACCTTGAAGAGGTATATCCTCCCACAGTGGGAGCTGAGGGGGCAAGTGCAGGAGCCACCATGGATGGGTGGGCCTGGGCCTGGGGCTCCCATGCTTTTCAGGGTGAACCATGTAGGGGGACCTGTTTCCATCACTTCTCAGGACAGTCATTTTATAGCTTCTTTGGGCTCCAGTCCAGTTCTGGGGACAGGGCTGGAATGGCTACTTTCTGCTGGGACTGAGGGGCAAGTAGGGAGGCCCATATGCATGTGGCTTGGTTACAAGAAAACACCAGAGACTTCATGGTAAGTAGTCACCCAGTTTTACCCACTTCCACCCCTAAAATGAAGAAGACCAAGACTTCTCCAGTGCCATGCCCCCACCTTCGGCACTGAAACAGCCATCTAATCTATCTCACCCATTGTTCTGGGGGACACAGTATGAAGGGTTTTGAGTTTCATCTGAGAGTTCATGGTTCAATTTTTCCTTTCCTCATATCAAAGTTCCTGTCTTAGGACCCTTTCTCCCAATACGGTCCCCACAGCGTGCGGAAATATTTTAAGGACTACAGCAACACAACACTCAAACCCCTGGTGCTCCTGCCCCTGACCTTCCAGGAAGAGTGCTCACCCTCAAAGCCTGTTGGAAACTCAACATCTCCTTCAAAACCCCCACTCATTTCTACCCACGGACCCAAGGTTCCCTGTTCTGTTATCTTCTGTGAGGACAGAATAAAAGAAAGCCATTGAGGCAGGCCAGGCCTCAGTCCTGAACCCGCTCATCTGTGGGGTGCTGACCACCTGGCCTGACCTGTGCTGAGGGCCCTGCAGGTGCATTTCCCCATCTCTCCTCAGGTACCTGCCAGTGCTTCTACCCAAGCCTCAGGCCAAAACCCAGCTGCCCCCCCCCCCCCGGGGGGGTTTTAAAACACCTAGGAACTCAGCATTTGGGGGGACAGAATGTATCCAATGTGGACTGACTAAATCCAGTTAATTAATGTTACATATAGCTCACACACAAAAAATACAATTTTATCTGTCAATTTAAAAATAAAAAATTTGAAAAACCCAAGTGCTTCCAGCATTGACTCCAGTGCCTGCCGGTTCAGGGCCTCTGCGCACCAAGACTCTTCATGGACACAGACAGGCCTCATTTTCCAGCCGGCCACAGAGAGGTTTGAAGGAGAGAACTGTACAGGAGTAGTTAGACTAAGCAAGTATTTTCTGTTCCTTTATTCACAAAAGGAAATGATGCTTTTCCACTCCAGACCTCTAGGTTTGTCTTGGCTCACAGCCTGTGAAAGCCAGGACCCTGGAGGTCAGTGACTGATGCCTGGGCAGTGGCCAGGGAGAAGCCTGTATTCCATGGGGCGGTCCTGCAGAGCCTGGAGGCTGGCTTGGTTCAACCAGGGCTAAGCTGATCCCTACAGTGGCTGGCTGGCTTGGGGACTTGAAACCATTGGTTTATCTCTTAGACTTGGATTTACTTAAAATTTCCACCCAGCCTAGCTCCCTAGTATTGAGGGTTAGCATTCAAGAAGAGCCTGGGAGGTTCCCTGGAGAAGCTAAAGGCACCATAGGGGAAGAGAGCTCTTCCCGCTCCAGAGTAAGGGGGCTGAGGCACTGTGCAGCCCATTTCTAAAGAGCGAGTAAAGAGGCGAAGTCCTATGTGATGCTAACACGCAGCTTTTATTAAGTGCACATATATCAAATTAAACGAATTCACCTATGTCTAAATCTACTGCCTATCCACTCCGTCCCAGCCCTTGGGATTTACTTATCCGGGACGTATCTTAGTCAAACTCCCCTGGACGAGTCAAAGGCGAGCTGACTTCGGCCGGACAGGAACCAGGGCTCTGATGCCGGTCTTGCGCGGTCCTGATGTTAAGGTGGACCGGCCGAGTGCCGGGGAGATCAGAGATTGGCAGGCAGGGAACAGGTCGGACGGCAAGGGCTCTCGCGGCAGGGGCTCTTCCTCTTCTTGGAGCAGTTTTCAGGCCCAGGACTTTATACTGTGATTCTCCCAAGTCACTGTTCTAATCGCAGGCGCTCAGGCCTTTGGAAATTCCCAGTTTATCAATCAGTCACACAGTTTGCTTCTCCTATCCTTCCACTCCACAAACATCCTAGTAACCCACAAACAAGATGTTTGTGAAGTAGAAAAGCAAGAAAACCATTTTAGCAATTTCACAAACAATACGTCAATAATCAATAATTTTCACACAATAATAAATACTCCTACAGTAACAATGCTGTTAAAGCTGTTATTAGCTGATCAGCTGTAAATCACATTTCGATAACTCATATTTCTCATTTGGAGACAGACGGTATCAGATCTGATCATTTCCTCAAAATTGCAGGGGAAGACCTCCCCTGTGACTTCTTGCCTTGGTCTTTTCAGTCGTGTCTCTGACCCGGGAGATTTTCAGTCCTCTTTTAGGCAGTTTGAAGTCATAAGTGTGGTTTCAACCGAGGCTATCTATACATGGCACAGCGGCGCTCAGAGTTGCAGAAAGCTGTTAACACACGTGGGCAGCGACGTGGAGCCAATCTGAATATTAAATATTAGCAACTCCTACGTTACTTTATGATCGCACAGGGCACACAGCCTTTGATTTCTCTCCCTGCACCGTCCTGCGCCTTCTCGGGGATGCGTCGCCAGGTGGGGAGCCCTGAACTTGGTCCCCGTGGGATCCCGGGCGGGGCTATGGAATACAGAACCCCTTTCCCTTCGTCTAATTTCGGACCCCGGGGCCTGGGGATCAGCACTGTGACTTTCGAAAAGCCGGAGGCAGCCTCTCCTGCAGCGGCGCCGCGCTGGCTGCAGGGGGCGCCGCCGGCCTCCGCACCGCGGGCAGGGAGCCGGAAGGGGCGGGCAGCGCGGGCCTCGCACAACCGTCCGGAATCCTCGTCCCGGACTGGCTCCGGAGGCCAAGAAGGAGGCGCCAGACCTCCGGGCCGAGGCCTGGCAGCGCAGCAAGGCAGCACCGGGGCCGCGGCGCGCTCCTGCCGGGTAGGCTGGCGCCGTCTGCGGATCGGAAGGAGCCCCACGCCAGCTGCCGGGTCTGGGCAGCCGCGTCCGCGTGGTGCAGAGTCTTTCTGTGTTTCGGCACCGCCCGGTAGGGGCGAGCGCAGGGGAGGGTCCCCAGGAGCGAGCGGCTGGTTATGGATGAGAAGTGCTGGCAGATCCCGTTGCTGCGGGGCCACATTTTCACCCAAGGAGTGAGAGGCTTTGGAGGAGACTTTTCCAAGGTCCACCAGGTCTGACTTCAGTGAGCACTGAGCTGCACAGAACGTGCTACCAGGGGACGCTGCCAACCTGAAGCAGGGTGGGCACAGGTTTGGCAGTCTGCAGGGCCTGGCAGAGATCCTGGATGGCTGATCGTTTTGAGCCTGTGCAGATTGACTTGATCTCAGTTCCTTGTTTGTAAAGTGAAATTAATGATATGCATCTCCCGGTTTAATTTCTGTACACAGCGCGGCACTGTGCGCTCACTAGATGGCAGGAATGTCTGCATCAACGTACAAATGTCAACAGAAATTAAAGCACATTGGCCAAGGTGTGTCCCCTAACCTATAGAGTAGGATGCTGGCCTGCTCATTTTTTCTTAAATTGTAAACAGCCATTTTGGATGAGAAATAAATCATCAAGTTATGCTTCAGACAGGGGTCTTATTCTTTGCCGACTACCCCTTTCTCCGCAAACATCTGCCTCAGTAAGATGTTCTTAGGAACACTTGGGTTGATTCCTAAGTGGAAAGTGATGAGCTAGTCTGAGTCACAGCTCTTTCAAGGTGGTCGGAGGGACTCAGGTGGAACCAACTAGGGGTAGGGAAAAGGAAAGCCAAGCTATATCAGAGGACTGGTGGGGGGGCGGGAGATCCTTATTCTGCAAATCTGGGGAGCCAAGCAGTTAAACTTCCTGAGTCCTCTACCAGTTAAAATCTGACCAGACAGAAGAATCTTCAGATTAAGGCTGGGAGGGTGTTGACCAATGAAGCCTTTCTGTGAATCAGAATTGCCTTGGGGGTTCTTGTGACCCCCTCACTGTAGAGGAAGTGAGAAGCCTGACTTGGGGCAAATTTGAGAGAGATCATGGGAGACATTTTGGGAGTTGGATTGGCTGGACACCCTGAGTTCAGCAGTACCTGGGTGCGAAGGAGGAGAAATCACCTGCTTTGCCTCCTCCTTCCTTCCTCCCTCCTGGGAGTGCTGGTTCCATTAATGCAGGGGCTACAGGGAAGTGTTTCCGGTTGGGTGGGTAGGGAGGTCTGCCTTTGATACCTCCAGTTACCCGTGAGGAGTTCTGCTTCCTCAAATGTTGAAGTTTGAACATTAGAGAAGCAAGCCAAGGAAAGCTTATTAAGCAGGTTTTATTTAAAGGTAATAATACAGACTTTTCCTGGGAGGGAGAAGGGGGCCATGACTGATATTCTAGAGTCAGATTAGGGTCTTCTTTGTTCTGTTCTCTCCCTCATTTCTCCTTCCTGCCTACTGTGACTAGGCCCAGGAGTTGCCAGTGACATAGGTGAGCAGCAAATGGCAGGGGGAAGGGCCAAATGGAGATTGAGGTAGGGGCCCAGGGGACATTAATTAGCAATTCCCTGCCTGCAGCATTTTGGGAGGGGTAGTTAGGCAGGTAATGGTGACCAAAAGGGCTCTGGAGACACTGACTCCCAATCTCCCAGGGGTGCTCTCCAACTTCCCAGACTCAGATGGCCTCCATTCCTCAATTCAACCAGATTTCTTATTCTGTACTAACTGCCTGTCCTTAATTCTGGCTTCCCCTTTGGGGCACTGGGGCAAGTCACTGGGCTTGTCTCCCCCACCATCATCCTGCCTGCTACCACACTTCCTGTTGGACATGCTGAGAATACCTGTCTCCTGGGCCCTAGTGCCCCTCTGAGTCACGTCCAGCCTGCCCAGGCTGACTGGAAGTGTTTTAGCTTAGAATTTACCAGGCTTTGTTCTTCTTCGTAGGCATTCAAGAGTGGTGCCCTTTTGGGAAAATAAGGCCTCTAATTCCTGGTGTGACACCGGTAGAATTTGCTGTCCTGAATCAAGCAAGTCACTACGCTCAGGTCCTGACTCTTCATTGGGAGAAACTACAGAGATGGAAACCTTAAAATCTGGGTACAAAAAGAGGGTCCTTCCCTCCTGGATGACAGCCCAGGTGGCTGAGAGGAGGGGGGTGGCAGTGAAGACCCCCAAGCGGAGGAGAAAGGTGACTGGGCCGGCAGCAGCAGCAGGGTAAGCCAACCTCTGGTCAAGGTGCTCCTCAGGAAGCTCAGGAGGGAGGAGTCCTCTCAGTGGCCTCAGGCCTGCGGAGTTGGCAGAGTGAGGTGGGTGGAGTTTCGCTCCAGTCTCTGGAGCTCTTAGAGGAAGCTGAGAGTCCCCTTAGACAGGTGCCCACCTCTGGCCCTGTGCTGTTGAGGTCTCCCCTGCCAGAGCCTTGACTGTCGGCACACACAGGGTGGGTTTCGGATAGTAGCCAAGCTCTCCAAAATACCAGTTGTTAAAATATTAGTATCCACATTTGCCACAAAAATAACCTCAAGTGGGCAAGTTCAGTGGAGCCAGGATTGGGCTTCCAGAATGGTGCCTGCCTATCCTGTGGACAGAGCTTTGGGGTCAGGCAGGAGGGGACATCCCTGCCACCCTTAGACAGGCCCAGGCCCTCAGCACCCTCCCTTTGTGATTGTTGCAGCCTGTTCAAATGTGTTCATACATTTGGGTCTATTTCAGTCATCTTGGCCTGAAGGCCGTATCTGCTCACGTCCACTGCGTGTGTTTCAAGGTGTGACTCAGGAGCCGGCCTCGTCCCCAGTCCCAGCTCCTTATTGGGAGTTGGTGGAGGATGGGAGGCCTTGTGCTTGGCACTGGGTGACCAGAAGGAGGACGCGCCTCGGCTTGGAGGCACTGTTGTGCTCATCCCTGGTGGGAAGGCCAGGGATGCAGCTCTCTTGCTCTCATTTCCTTCCTCCTATGAGCCTGAAGACCCTCTGTCTGCATTTGTGACTTCGTGTCTTTGTTTCAGAGCCCCTGCCATGAAGACTGTGTATTGCATGAATGAAGCGGAGATGGTGGATGTGGCTCTGGGGATCCTGATTGAGGTAAAGCCAGCTGTGTCCCTTCCTACACTTAGGACCAGACACTTCATGGACAGAAACCTAGCCAAGGCCCTTGATCACTGTCGGGGATTCTGCTCCTGTTAGCTGGCTGCTTCTGTCTGTTCCTTCCCTTGTTTGTCCCTCAGCCATGCTGCCCCTGGCCTCCCTCATGTGGGGTGAGCCTTTGGGGCTAGATACCTGGACCAGGTGTGTGTGAGGGACTGCATGCACTGTGACTCTGTGTTGGTATGTGGCGGGGACACAAAATGTTCACCTGATTGTGTTCTCAGAAGGGGGTCTCAGTTGGCCAAGATCCTTTTAGGCCCTTGCACCTCTCCTTAGCAGAACCCTGGGGAAGTCATCAGCTTCCTGAAGTAATAACTGGACTACCTTACAGTTATACAGCACTTTACAGTTTACCATGTGCCATTTCACACAGTGTATTATCTCATTAATCCTCACAATGACACTTGGGGTTTAGTAGTTCAGATACTGTTAGCCCCAAGAAGCTGGGACTCGGGGGTTTCCTTAGTTCTGTGACTCAGCCTGGGCCCTTCCATTCTCTCACCTACATTCCCAGCCACGTTTTCCTACTGGTTTCTTCTTCTTTCTGCTCAGCTGTCCCTCACACCCTGCCTGCTGGTCTCCCAAGTTGGTTCGGATTGCTGGATTGCTGAAGAACCTGAGGAGTTGGGGGAGGAGTGAGGTGGGAGCGGTGCCTGGCCTGGTCACGCACAGGCTTTGCGGTTGCTTCTGGATATGTCCTGCCTTGCTGATGGACGTTGCGCCTGCCTTTTCTTCTATTCCACAGTGTCGCAAACAGGAAAAGCCCCGGGAACAGGCGGATGCTGATAAGCTGGCGCTCTCCCCCACCTGCTCTGTGTCCCCTCACACAAGTTCTCCTGGGAGCAGCAGCGAGGAGGAGGACAGTGGGAAAGACGAGACTGCCCGGGGCCTCAGCCCTTCCCAGGGGCCGGGGGCTTCCAGCTCTACCTGCAGAAGCCCCAGGGAGGTGGAAGAGGAGGATGCATTGAAATATGTCAGGGAGATATTTTTCAGCTGAGGATCAACTGTTCACTGGTCTTCTTCAGAGAGCAGCTGGAGGGGGCTGCTGCTGGGGACTGTTGCCCCTGCCCCCACCCCAGGGTGTAGGTGTGGCTATTTGTGCTTCCAGCTTTGCCCTCCCTGGGCCTGGCATCCTAGATCAGAAGCTCCAGGTGCCCCCGGCCTTCCTGGGGGGCTGTTTCCAGTGTGACAGTGAGGACTCAAAATGAATTCCCATTGGAGTTTCTCCTCGCACTGCATCCTCCCCTGGCACAGGGTTGGAATCCTAATCGTCTGTTTTATTCAGTTTCCCATGTTCTAGAGAAAATGAGGCCTTGGGGTCCAACTTTTAAGAACCAAAGAGAGAGTCATGTTCAAGGAGAAGCAAGGCTGCTGAATAACTGATTCCTAGGCCTTCCTCAGCATGATCCCTCCCCATCAGTGGGCCCTCGCCCTCCAGCAGCCTCGAAGACACAGCTGCCCACAGTTCCCGCTCCACCCCAAATGTGAGGCTTTCCATGCAGAGACTGGCAAGCCAGGCAGGCCTCCCTGAGCCACCACCTCTCTCCCACCTGGACCCCTACCTTAGTTCCTGGGCAGGTTTAAAGCAGGAATGGATTGGGAGCCCAGAGACACTAAGGACAAAAGATCACACCAGAGTCCATGTTTCTGCCTCTGTATTCAGTGTGGCTTTGGAAAGGCACAGAATGAGTAAATCATTGCCATACAGGTTTTCCAACACATGGGTGCCAGAAATACACAGCGTTCTCCAATGCAAGGGTGGTGGTGCTTCTGGCCTTTCCAGTTCTGAGGAGATGAGAGGGGATATAGCATCTGTGTGGATCCATTTGGTCCATTCCACCTTCTCCGGCCTGAGGATCTGGTGCATCCTGCCCTACCCTCCAGGGTCACGATGACAGGAGTGCTTGCCAGCTGACTCCTGCTCTGTCCTTTGTGGAGGACCTCTAATTTTCAAACCTCTAATTTTCTTTGTGCCATGTGTGTTCTGTCTTTATTGGATCCCTTGGGGACCATTCCTGGGCCCTGGGGAATGGAGTCCTGGGGAGGGGCTTATTGCTGTCAGCCACTCACCACTGAGGGAGGGGCAAAGACTCACTAACCAGGGCCTGAGGGACACTAGGTGCTCCTTCATAATGGTCCTATTGGTTCCCATACACCTTCACTGACTTCCAGTTTGGCAGTCTTACAAATCAACCTGCAAATCTGGCTCCATAACAGGAATCCTCACCTCCACACCCTCGTGAAGCTAGAGGAAGAATTGCCCAGATGGGTTAAATAAAGCAGGAATTCATGTGACAGTGAGCCATGTGACCTCAGAAGTCCTAAAGTATAGACAGTCCTACACGGAGAAGCTGCAGGTGGCCTGGCTACCCTTACTGCCTTGGTCTCCTTGACACTGGGGTCCCACCCGCTCTGCAGAGTTCCATCTGCTAGAGCTTGAGAACAGCATTAGCTATGAAACAAGATGGCTGAGACGATGTGCCAGCCTCTGGGTTCTCTGGCACCTTCTCTGAGCATAGTTAGAACTAACCCTCACAATCACTTAAGCCTTCAGATAGGTCTGACAGCTCTCCAGCTTGCACTTGTCGTTCTTGGCCCTTGGAGGGAACAAAACCGTGGCCATAAGTAAGAGAATGAGTAAAGTCTGGGCCACGCCCAGAGCGAGGAAGCCAGGCCCCAGGAGAGAGAGGCTGGCCCACCTCCACACATAGGAGAGGAAGAGGCCCAGGCCACCAGCTAGCATCACGGAGGACACTGCCAAGAAGCTCACTGCCAGCTGCCACTCTCCCTCGTCACCGTTGCACCAGGCGAGGAGGAGAGTCAGGGGGACAAAGAGTGTGAGGACCAGGGCCCCGTACACACCAAGCCTGGCCAGGGCCAGGCCAACCCGAGACACACCCCAGGCCTCCAGCTCAGGGAAGTGGAGACACTGGAGGGAGCCAGTGTCCTCGTTCCATAGGCAGAAGTTGTAGAAGCCGATTCTCAGGTTGGGCAGGTCAGTGAGGTTGCCAGCCTTCCAGAGGAGAGCGTAGAACAGCAGGGAGATGACCACAGCCACCAGGATCATGATGCCCACGAAGAGCAGATGGTTGCCCCGCAGTGGCCTGGGGATGGCCATCTCTCCCACCCTTTGCAGGGTTCCTGAGGGGAAGTCACACCAGTGAGTATCCAGCTCTCCCTCTGCTCACACCTGCATCTTCACAAGCTCACAATCTCATCCTAACCCGCCTTACCAGGACAGGAAGTCCCAGGTAACCTACGGCCAGGACCCACTCAAGAGTGATCAGCTGCCCTTTGAGTTTGAGGTCAGGAGGAGAAGTCTCTCCCAGGCCACTGTGAAGGCCTGAAATGTCCCCACTGGAGTCCTCTAGGTTAAAGGATTTGCTACAGCCTAAATGCCACAAGCCATTGGAAGCATTCCTGAGGGGATTTCTCATCCTTGTGGGGGGTGGGTTTGAGGGTGGAAGGTAAGGTTCACTCAGCAGGGCCCTGAAGGTGGAGGAAGGTGTCGAAGAACCATGGAGCGAAGGCTCTCACTGTAGCTATAGTGACAACCACCTGGAGAGCCATAAAAGCCATACATCAATCAAATCTGAACCTCTGTACTGGGGTGGGCACTGGTGTGTTTTCAGAGCTCTGAAACTTACTGGGATGTGAGCTTGGGCTGAGGACCACCAGATCCTCTCTGTAATGTCACCTGCCCTGCTTTGAGAACTCATTACTGGGACATACATGATGTCACCTGGTGATAAAATCCCATGCCAGCACTCATTACTTTTAAAACATATACTTTTTTTTTCTGAAAACAATAGTAATATATACGAGTTCTAGAAAATTTGGAAGATGTTTTTTTAAAAAAGTCCTTTTATCCCATCACACAGAGAACTAATTGCTGTTAGTTGATGTACTTTAAGATAACCATTGTGTTGAACTTAACACTGTCTATGTTAGAGTTATCCATTACGCTAGCAATTGACAAGTCGTTTTCATTATTCACCATTGTGATAGTGAAGATGCTTGTTTGGAATCTGATTTTTCCTTGGGTTAGATATCTAGAAGAGTCATCACAGGTCAAGGTAAGCACATCATAGTGATCCTACAGCATCTTGCCAAATTGACCTATTGAAAACTTGCTAATTGCAATCCTTATAGGTGTATATAAAAGTGCCCATTTTGTTATACTGATTATTTGAAAATCTTTTTTCTTTCTACTATTTTACTCGGAAGAGCATTTTCAAATTGGCCTCTAAAACAGGAGTCTGCCCACTGGGGCTTCCTCTATACCCATTTTCCACATGAATAAACCAGCTATATCAGGAGTGACAAGGGATGCAGAGTTGCAAACTTTGTGAGATGCACACACTGGAGCCTGGATACCAAGTGGTGCCCTGTGAGGCTTGGCCAGGAGTGCCGGGTGGGGTCCAGCAGTAAAGTGTGTGGCAGCCGTTGGTGCCCTGGGGGGGATGCAGAGACCCTAGGGATCAGCTCCTCGGGGGACCGTTGGGGAGCAGCCCCCATTTCCCACAGTTGCCTGATTCTATATGCCACCTTTGTTCTGCAAAACCAGAAAGGGACCAAGTGGAACAAAGAGCATGGGTCAGGCTCAGAGAGGGGCAGCTGCATTCAAAGGACCCAGAAATGAGAATAGGGGTTCATCAAAGAGCCTTTGACAGAGATGTGGTATGAGCAAGCCCTTGTCAGGACAGCGAGCACCTGAATGCTGCCTCCCCTGACCTGCAGCCCTGAGCAGCCTGCTCTGCTCCCAGATTGGGATGGAATCCCAATCATCTGTTTTATTCAGTTTCCAACGTTCTAGAGAAAATGAGTCCACGGGTCCAAGAACTGAAGAGGCAATCATGTTCAGGGAGAAGCATGGCTGCTGAATAACTGATTCCTAGGCCTTCATCAGCATGATCCCTCTCCATCAGTGAGCCCTCGCCCTCCAGCGAACCTTGAAGACACACAAGCTCCAGCCTGTGCCTTCCTTCCCTCCAGAAAATTCCCAAGGTATTTAGCACGGTTCTGCATATTTAACAAATTTAGTAAAAGCCTACACTTACATTAGTAATGGATTTCAATATTTTGGGAAGTGGGATTGATTTCTAGGGTGGGGACCTGATCTATACTGCTGTGCTACAGAAAATGACAACAAAGCAGGATGGGAGAGGGGGTACTGTTTAAATGCTCCCTCCTATTTCTCCTGTTTGAATCCTGTTTCAATTGACTTCCAAACACCATTCATTTTTGACTTGAAGACAGACCACAAAAAAATTTTGTGACTCTTCAGAAGAGAGCCTTCATCAGCCAACTCACGCTGCAGCTCCTGCTAGAGGCAGGGAGCCGGTTTTTAACTTCCTCATTTTTTTTTCCAATGGACTTTCAGAGGTTTTAGATGGCAAGTGAAGCAAAATAAAACTGGAGCCAGGAAATGTAGGCCCAGGCCCATGGAGGATGAGGTCGCCTTCTCCTCCTCCACCTCTGGATGTGTGCACTCAGGTCCAGCTCCCGCGTCCAGGGCTTGAGGCTCTCCACCATCTGGTTCCACTGAGAACTTGAACTTGCAGTCTTCCACCAAGTCCCAGCTCCTTTTTGTCCTCCATTCTTGCTTTGTGTGGTCCAGCATCTCAGTCAACACTCAGTCGCTCCCCCACTCCCAAAGTCCCACCTGACTTTCTGCCTCTCTAAAACCTTCTGTGCTTCCTGAGCATCCCTGGACTGACTTCAGCAGGTACACAGGAGGAACTTGTTTTTGAATGAATGAATAAATGAAAATGCGTTTGGTGTCCTTGTATTTCACCTACATGTGTTATGTCCACATCATAACCAGACAGTGGAGCTTCCGGAGTGAGGGGCCATCTTCCTTTCCCACATGGTCCCAGCACGGTGCCGGGATGGGCCATTTGTGCTTCCTATTGGAAATACAGACTTTAGGAACCCAGTAAGGAGAGGTTGGAGGCTAGTCCTTCCTTTTCCTGAACATGTCACATGACAGTGTCTGGATGTGCGGTTGGAAGCCCATGACACTCACGCTTCTCCCTGCCCCAAAGTCTGCCCTGTTTTTTTCGTTTTTTAACAATCCTGGTAATCATGTTCTCACGACAATGAGCTTTTTAATTCCTTTTAATGACCAGCCAGTGCTTCCTTCAAAGGGCAAAAGGGTAGACTGCTGAGTCATCGTAGCCATTTTTAGATGGGCTTTTTCCTGTTTATAAGAAAGTAGTACATGCCAATTGCTGAAAACTAGAAAATATGTGAAAGTGTAGGAAAAAGACTAAATATCATCTGTAACTCCACTCTTAGCACTCTGTAATATTGTTTATAAGTTAGGATCACATAAATATATGTTTGCATTCCACTTTGTGAACATCATCGTAAGATAAGTGTTTCCCTATACTCTAGAAATGTTTGCTAAATGACACCTTTAAGGACTTCATGTAGCCATATCAGAGCTTAAAGTGTTTATATATTGTATTTTATAACATTTTATAGTATTATAAATAATGTTACAGTGAATATGTATGCGAATCAGTTTATCCTTCCACCAGCAGTGTAAGAGAATGCTTATCTGTTTCTTTATTTTTCTCCCATTTTTTTTTTTTTTTCCAGAGAAGGGGTGCCACTGTGTTGTCCCAGGCTGGCCTTGAACCCTTGGGCTCAAGTTGTCCTCCTGCCTTGGCCTCCTAAGAGCTGGAACTACTGGTGCGTGCCATTGTGCCCAAGAATGCTTATTTCCTAGAATTGCATATTCTTGAGTCCTCTAGTCTTCGATAGTGACAGATGATGACTCATTATTATTTTCTTTCAGAATTAGTAAAGTTCAATATTTTCGAGTAATGACCATCTACATTTCTTCTTTTGTGAAGTGCTAGTAGTTCTTTTGCTTTAAAAAAAAAAATCATTTGGAGTCTGTGTGGCCCTGGGTTTGATCTAGAGCAACACACACACACACACACACACACACACACACAAATCATATCAAGTTGTAGTTTTCATTTGTCAGTCAGTCTGAGCTCTTTCTAAGTAAAGGCTGTTAATATTTTGCCACCGTAATTGTCATAGTAAAGCACAATGCTTTTGCTGCACCAGGACCTCTGGACCTGCTTCTCTGTCCTGATTCTTCGCCTCTGGTTTGTTTGTTTTCTCTCTCAGTTTCTACATGTAAGTTCTCCTTTTCGTACCTGGGATTGAGCCCAAGGGAGCTTAACCACTGAGCCACGTCCCCAGCCCTTGGCTGCGGGGGCGCCTGGCATTCCGTCCAGTGCTTGACAAGGTTCCACTGGTAGATGCTTGCAAGGCCTGGTTGTAATGGGAATCCAGATACTTGCCTCCAGGGCTTGGTGTTTTTTCTGCTGTTTATGTCTCATAATATATTACTCAATTCAGTCAAGAAATTACTAAGGGGAATGAGGGGAAAACAAAATGATAGTTCTCTAATACTTCTAAGACAAATAATAATCTTGCAACTGTGTAATGAGTCTCTCTCAAATGGGGAATGCTTTGGATACATGAAACAACAATCCTTAAATGTAATGGGGTCCTCTTTGCCTGTTATGGCAATGAGAAAAATTTTCAGTGAAGCTCATACAAATTCCCCAAAAACTAATCATCAATTACCCCCCACTGTTACAACAAAATATGGCAATGCCTTTTTTATTAAAGGCAGGGTTTGGTATCCACCTTAAGGAAAGCCTAATAAAAATATAGATTTAGATTTACCATTGTCTCCTACAGGATGGGTCAATCCTGAGGATGGCTATGTGTATGTATGGTGGTGGGAAAAAGAATTCGTTGGCAAAATCTTCCATTTATGACTAGGCTTAGACATACACTGGTGTTTAGTGTCCTGTGCTCATAGAAGGAGTAGGACAAAGCAATATAATATCTTCAAAAGGCTTGGCCGTGGTAACCACAGAGACCAATACCCACATGTATGCCTTAATCAGCAATATTTTATTTTTATGTAAAGGTTAAGTTCATATGTTAAAAAACAAGTTCAAATAGATAAAAAAAAAATGTCTGTTACCTTAACCACGTGTAATAAAAATTATATGGGTCAGTAGAAGTTCAAAGTAAGTTTTACTAGGTAATAGAATAATAGATATTCTTAAAAATAAATAATTATGTAAGGTTAGTAAGTGAGGTCATTGTCTTCTCATGTTCCTTGTAAAAATGTTCCCTGTACCTTGGAAAGTTCTTTGTTCTGTAGACTGCAAATTGTCATTATAGCCAGAAATTACTGTATAAAAACAGAGCGCTAAGCTAAATAAAGTGAGAGTAGTTGCATCAGATCTTGAGTCTGTGTCAATTACTTGTCAGACTCAAGATCTGATGCAACTACTTTCCATCCATCGCCGACACCATCCCATTCACCAGAGAGCACCACAACCCTTGTGCTAGGGCTGGACCCGGCAACTGAGTTGCTTAGGGCCTCACTAAATTGCTCAAGCTGGCTTTGAACTTGTGATCCTCCTGCCTCAGCCTCCTAAAACACTGGGATTACAGGTGTGCGCCACTGCGTCTGGCTAATAGAAGTTTTCTACAAGGTCCTCTCTCTCCCTCAGGTATGTCATCCAAGCCTACAGCTTCAGGAGTTGAATACTCTGGGACCACTTGACAGGAGGGACACTAGATGTGGTGACGGCTGAGGTGGGAGCAGCAGCCTCTTCCCCTGCCCTGGCACCACCTAGGCAATTGCCACCCAGGCCTCAAAGTCTGCCCTGGAACTTGTATGTTTTTACTTTGTTGCTTGAAAGAATGGAAGCTTCAAAGAAAAAGCAGGTGAGTCCTTAGGGTCTTATCAGTTATAAATTCACCTCCTAACCTTTCTTTTTGTGAACAATTTCAGAGAGCCACAGGGAAGCAGGGGAGAGAGCTTGTTTTGAGAGTCTCTTCAGCTAGTGGGAGGGAACTGAGAAGGAATCTGATTTTGTTGAGGGCTTGTTAATCTTTGAAAACAGCCCTCAACATTTCTTGAGCATTTATTATGTGCCAAGCACTTAGCAGGTATTCTTCATTTCTTGCAACACGCTTAGAATTAGATTGCCTATTTTCATCTCCACTTTCCCAAGGAGAAAGCAGGCCTAGTGAGGCTCAGTAACTGGCCCATGCTCACACAGCTGATGGATGGTGCAGCCTGTCAGGCTGCCTAGTTTTCTTCATAGTGAGAATGAGCGCCTGCTTCTTCCTGAGCAGCTGCCTATTTAGGGCCTGGCCCTGCACCAGCATTATCTCATTGAATCTTCTCAGCAAGCACACACAGCTGCTCCTCTCCTCATTCTCACTTGATACAGTGGAGACAGTGAGGAATAATGGTGCAGAACACATGCTTTGAAGTTTTGTCTTCTGGGTTCAAATCCCAGCTCTTCCATTTACCAGCTGTTGTAACTTTAGTTACATGCCATCCCTGTGCCTAGTTTTCTGATCTGTAAAATGGGTATAATTATAGAACTTATTTTATAGGTGTTACAGAAATTAAATGAGGTAATTCATGCACAACACTGAGAACATTACCTAGTAAGTGTTGCTCAAATTATTCTTGTCATAGGAAACGGAAGCTCAGAGAAGTTGAGCCCAGGGCCACTCAACCTGGGTGAGATTCTAGGGAGACAGTGCTGGAGTTCCTTGACAGAGCTGAACTCCAGAAAGCTGTCCTCATGGACATTTGTAGGTGACAATTCCAGGGTCAGGCCTGGGCACCAGCAGGCACCAGGGTTGTCTCTGTCCTGTGCCTCACTAGCCATGTGGCCTTGGACAAGTGACATCACATGCTGCTCTGTAATGCACTGGCTGTCACATTCTGCGTGGGGCTGTTGTGAGACTGAAATGAGTTCACAGCAGCCTAAATGGATCAGTGCCCAGCATGTGCCAAGTACCACAAGTCCACTGTGATTGCAATGAGGAAACAATGATTCCAGGGGACTGAGGAGAGAGTGGCGGAGAGATGGGAGGTCGGTGTGCAGCATGAATGGAGTGCAAAGCACAGGAAAGAAAATGTGAGTGGAAGAAAGCCAGAATGACCGAATGTGACAGGGTGCAGGGCGAGGGGGAGTATTTACTTGCCACAGGAGGCCACCAGCCCTGGCTAAGACCTTGCTGGCTGAACACATTCAAGATCAGCATGTTCCTGGTCTGGGTGTGGTTCTCACAAAAATAAAAAGGGAAGAAGAAAGGGAAATGTGTCATATTTCCTTTGGCAGAAATAAGATTCACAACTGGGCTATGTCATGTTTCTTGGATGTATTTAGCCAGTGGCAGCTCCTGGAGTTCACTGTTCTCTGTGGGTGGTCATCTCCACCACAAAGCTTTTCATGGAACATGGCAATGTTCAGATGTGCTCAGTTCTTCCTTGTAAATAAAAATAGCTTTGCCAGCAGAGATAGAGCTACACCATGAGATGGCAACTTCAACTCAGAAGCATGAGACCAGGCATGACACAATAAGTCACTGGAATAACTATTTAAATTAGCTCATTCATATTAACTTGCTATTTGTTTGATTGTTTTGTTGCTTATTAGCTTTCACTAGAAGATAATCCATCTGGAAACAAAGATTACAAAATATTTAGAGGGAGAAAAAAAGTCCTTAAAATTGAACAAAATCATGGCAAATTGGGGAACCCTCCCCCTTCGGTTTTTATGGGCAAGTCTCCCCTGTCCAGTGTAGGGGAGGTTGAGATTCACAGGGCCCAAAGCAGTTTTCGGATCAACAGCACTAGAAGCTAGCTCCGATTCTCTGGCTCCAGCACTCTCTCCTGCAATTCTGAAGAAATCGAAATCTCCCCACCATCAGGCCAGAATTTTGTCTTAGGACCCTATTCATGACGCATTTTGGGTGATTCTGGAGTGAGGGCCCTGGGAATCAGGCACAGGGGAATAAACAGATGTCTCCCTATTGAGCTTGCAGTCTACATGGGAAGACAGACACCAAACATAATTTAAGAAAGATAATTACATGTTTGAAAAGCTTTGGGAAAGAAACAGGGAAGTGAGGAGAAAGTGGCCCAAAGAAGACCCTGCTCTGCAGGGGAGACATTTGGTTTGAGGCCTGAAAGCATTTTTCAATAAGTAATGCCGGAGCGATTGATTAGCTTGCTGCAAAAGAGAGAGGAAAAAAAAAAAGAAAACCTGAACTACTTTAGGTCCTCATCTTATTCTGCAAACCCAAATAAATTTCACATGGATTCAAAAACAGATTTAAAAAAATAAATATCTGATTTATGAATGAGAAAAGACATTCTGAACTTAAAAGCAAATTAAAGCTACAAAAATTTGTACAGATTTAGCTACTTAAAAATATAGATCTCTATATACCAAAAGCACACAACATTTAAAAAAACACACCAAAAGTCAATGAGCATGGAAAATATATACAAAAATATTAAATGATGAATACACCTAATGCCTAAAATGTTCATGCAAACAGTTGGAAGGAAAATATCAAACTGCATAAAAATGGACAAGGGAATATTAAGAGATAATCATTAAGAGATAATTCATTCAAAAGAATGAAAAGTAGTTAACTAACATGAAAAAACAACCTATCCCTATCCTAAGGTCATCCAAGACATGCTGAATAACATAACCTATGTGTTTCCCTCTCAAAACTGTAGATAAAACACTTGCTGATACCAAGAGTGGTAAAACTGGCTTTTTCACACAATGATGGTGGCTGTAAAAATTTGGAAAAATTCTCTGTGAAGTAATTGGCCGACATGAATTTAAAAACCTCCAAACGGTCATATCTCTTTGTAATTCTACTTTTATAAATGTATCCTAAGGCAAGAAACAAATGCAATCAATGATTTAAATATAGGAATGTTTATATAAGTTTACTTTGGCAAAATGTGGGAAGTAACTTGAATTCCCAGTATTAGAAATAAATTAGGACATATTGAACACTTTGCAACTTTTAGGAAAAACTGATATGAAATCACACTAGAATGAGCACCTCTATAGAAAGATCACAGGAGAAACAGACTAAGGAATTGTTTTAAAATATTAATGTTAGCTGTTTTTTCCTGGTGGGTTGAATTATAAGCAATCATTCCTTTCTTCTTGCATTAAAAATATAATACCCAGAATTATGTGCTATTTTTCAGGAAAAGTAAAATTTATAAAAATCATAACTTTAGTAATTAGATAAAGTGGGGAATGAGAAAGGAAATATGTTTAAAATTGAAAGAATCCCACATGCGCTAATTCTCAGAAACAAGATTTTGAGAGGGATGTTATAGGAAGATGATAGAGAAAATGCACGTTAGTATCATGGGGTAAAGAGGAAAGGAGGAAACCTGCACCTCTCCCCCTTACTTAATGAACGCTTCGAATTTACAGGTGAAGCAGAATAGGAGTTAGGAACAAAACAGCCCACTTACAAAAATAAACGATCTCAAAATCTGCACCAAGAAAACTAAAATCCCACCACGAATCTCCACTGGGGCATGAGAAGCAATCTCCTCTAATCACATAGGGTCTAAAAATCTCTCAGATCCTATTATACTGAGTGGAGCGCACAGATCTTTCTGGCACTCTTGTTCTTCAGTGTGTGTCTGAAGGGCTCATGGTGTTTTCAAAATCACCTTTGAGCAGGTCAGCTGCCGCTGGTCAGTGGCCTGCTGGGTTTTGGCTGCCTGATTCTGTGAACAATGTGTTCCAAAAGCCACGCACATTTATTTGTACAGGCAGCACAAGACCCGGCTGCTCAGTGAGTCTGTGGAGGTCCAACCAGTCTGCCGGCATCATTTTTGTGGCCAGTGATACTCAGGGAGATGCTGAAGAGAGTGGAGGGCAGAGAATAAAAGGGCAGATGATACTGAGGAGAGGGAGGGAGGGAGGAAGGCCACAGACAGCTAGCAGCCAATTCCTTCCCCAGGCAGGTTCTAGAATATGAACTATCTGAGGAGGATTCTTGTCCTGGGAGGTGGTGGGCCTCTGGGCCCGCTGTGATGCTTGTCAGGGAGGTACTTAAACCAGAAGGTGCAGAGCCCCCAGGAACACTCACGGAAAGATGGAACAGGAAATCAGGTTCCGCTGGTTGACTCTTCCCTCTCGCTGGCCTTCTAATGTCAGGTTCCAGAAACGAGGGCAACCAGAGAGAAATGACAGGCAGATGCAGCCCTGGGTGACCAGAGAGAAATGGCAGGCAGATGCAGCCCAGCTGAGGTCCCACTGGCGTTCGCAGTTGTCCGATGTAAACAGCTCTCTGAACTTTGGTCCATTTGTGCTGACTGATGTCACTATCAGCTGATTTCACTTTCGTTTCTGAACTTGCTGGTGGCCCGTGACTTCTCAGAATTAAGAAATGTAAACAACTTGTTCCCCAAACACAACCACACAGGAGCCAGCAAGCCATCAGATTTCAAGACCCAGGTAGGGGTCTTCACTCTGTCACTCGAGCAAGGAGAGCAGATGACAACTCTCAGACCTCCAGTGATTTAAACCCCAAGATAAACAACCGAGAAGGGGCCTTCAGGATGATCTAGTGCAAGCTCCCAGCCAGGGCAGGAGATGGGGACTGGGTCACCTCCTACATTTCTTTGGGTATCAGAGTGTCATCCGTTCCCCTTTTCAAAAATCAGCTTTATAATGACTGACTTTGTGTTCTCACTGGGTATGTTTAGGCCCATCTGGGAGCAGTAGGAACATCTATTTGATTTCAAAGTAAGAGCAGAACAAAGCTTTTATTTTTGAAACCACAGGAACTCCTGGCCAGAGTTTAAAAATTGCTTCTGGTGCTCACAAGACCACTGGAACTTTCAATTGGGGGTTATGCTTGGTTAAGTCAGTAGACAGATCCAGTACTGCTGAGTCCTTCAGGCCTCCTCTTCCTTTCCCTTCACACACTATGCCTGACTGGTACTTCACTTGGTCACCATCTTATGGATTCTCTTTGCATCTGTGCTGTTAGATCTCCTATTTCCTTCGTCAAACGCTTGATTCTCTTTCTTGATTTATTTGGTTTTGGTGAAGTAAGTCTCTAGTAACTTCCTGAGAAATGGGTGCACCAAACATATTTTTTTGAGAACTTGCAAAACTGAAACTATTTTTATTCTACTCTCAAACTTGATCAAAGTTAGACTGAGTATATACAGCATTTGGGGTTAAACACAATTTTTTAATATAATTTTGAAGATTTTGTTCCATTCCATCAGCCTTCTTGCCACTGTTGAGAAGTTTGAAGTCATCGTTTTCTAGCTTCTAAGCTTGCCTCCTCTCCTATTGTATCCTTTCAGTTTTTGCTTTAAAAAAAATAAAAGGTTTTTAAGTGTGGTTTTCAGAGGGAACAAAATTAAATGTGCATCCAATTTGCCATTTTTAACTGAAAATGTAAAATATTTCTTTCTTCTTTATCTTTCCTTTTATTCCTTCTTTTTCACCCCAGGAGGGCTCTTTTTGCTTTTTTCTCACACTGGTCCTCCCTGGCAATGTTGCTAGTCACTGGTTGAGCTTTAATTACTTACCGTCCAAATCTCCATTGTTGGAAGGTACCCCACACCCTGTTCCAATCAAATCTGTTGGGGAGGGCCTCAGAGTTCTCTGCTCTTATGGTGTGCTTCTCCCCGACAGGCAAAATATCTGAGCCACTGCTCTGGAGGTGAGATTGGTGACACTGGGCTTACTTCTTTTAGAGTGACGTCTGCTTTTTGAGTAGGGTACTGGGTGGGACAGAAACCTTTGGTCTTTTTGGATTCCACATAGGGCAAAGGTGACCAGGCTCCAGTTCTCCCAGCCTGCTAACCCTGAGGGAGAGCCTATGGCTGGATGGAGGAAGCATATCCCTGATGTCTTGGTGGCACTTGCTAGGAATTTAGCCTCTGCAACACCAGAGGATGAGAAATGTTGGTGGCCTGCCCCTCCCAGGGACATATCATTGGCCCTGAGGGGAGCTGGGGAGTGCTGTCCTGGTGTTCTTGGCCACACCCTCTCAGAGTGGAGCTTCCCTCCTGTTGAGCTGGAGAGAAGGGAAGGAGTGAGTCACAAACGCTGTTCCTGAAGGAATTTAACAAATTTTTTTGAGTGAATGTCTCTTCATTTGGTGTGATTTATAGGAAAGTTACCAGTGACTTTAAATAGGTTTTTCTAAAAAATGTTTACCAGTTTTGTTTTGTTTTGTTTTGTTTCCCACTGGGGAGTGGGTGAGGAACTCCTCAGGATTCTGTTCTAGAATTGGATCTCTTCCCATTCCTTTTTCTTTTTTCAATATATATATTTTTAGTTGTAGATGGACACAGTAACTTTATTTACATGTGGTGCTGAGAATTGAACCCAGTGCCTAACACATGCCAGGTGAGTGCTCTACCACTTAGCCACAAATCCAGTCCTCTTCCCATTATTTTCAAAAAAATATATTTAAAATTAAAGATTTCATTTTTTTAGAGCAGTTTTAGTTTCACAGTGAAATTGAGAGAAAAGTCCAAAGATTTTTCCATATAACCCCTACACATACCCAGGTCATCTAGGTTTTTTCCTATATAGTTTGGTGAAGTGTTCTATTGAGTTGATTGATGGTTACTGAGTTCTGTCTACTGGATCTGTCAGTTGCTGAAAGAAGGGAGTTAAAGTCTCCAAGCAGAATAATGGATTCTTCTATTTTTCAATGTTTGCCTCATCTATTTCCATGCTCTGTTGTTAGGTGCATATGCATTAAGAATTGTTATACCAGCTTTGAGAGCTGATTACTCTTTGACCCTGATCTTTTTTCTGGCTCTGAAGTCTGCTTTGCCAAAAATTAACATAGCTACTCCAACTTCCTTTCAGTTAGTGTTAGCATGGCACATCTCTCTTCATCCCTTTACACCTGCCTTTATATTAAAGTATGTCTTTTTATTTATTCTGACAGTTATAATTGCTGTATTTAGACCATTGGCTTTAAAAGGTGGTTGTTAATGTCATTGGATTAATATCTACCATAATTGTTAGTTTTCTATCTACTGCTTTTGTTTCTTGTCTTCCACTCTTTTTGTACCTCTTCTTGTTTTCAGCATTTTTTTTTATTATATCAATTATACTTCTTCCTTTTACCTTTGTACAGTACATTAAATTTACAACAAAACCAAATCCTCTTCTAAATAATGTACCAATCACTTCCTGTATAATGCAAGTGCTTTTTAACAGAGTACTCTCAATTCCTGCTAAATTTCTATTTGTTTAATTTATCCATAAGCTATAATTTCTGAACAGTTTTTTTCCTGTATTGGCGATTGAACCTGGGGATAATGTGTGTGAGGCAAGTGTCCTACCACTGAACTACATCCACTCTTATCTTTAAAAAACTGTTATCTTTTATCAATTAAGAAGAAAATATTTTACATTTATTCTCTATTGCTCTGCCTTTATGTATATCAGAGTTTCTGACGTACAATTTTTCTTCTCTCTGAAGAACTTTCAATGTTTTCTCTCAGCGGTGAAAAATTCCCTTGATTTTTGCCCAAGAGTTTATTTTGTGTACACGTTCCAAAGACAGTTTCATTATAATGAATATGGTGAAAATCGTCTTTCCTGGTTTGGGGGTGGTTAAGCCCCCCCCCCCCCCAGATTTATATGTTGAAAAGCTAACCCCCAATGTGATGGTATTAGGAGGTGGGGCCTCTGGAAGATAACTGTAATCAGGTCATGAGGAAGGACTCCTCATAAATTAGTGCTATTATAAAAAAAGACATAACATCTCTGCCATGTGATGATACGAGATGGCCACCAACTGTAAACCAAGATGAGAACCCTTGCCAGACACTGAATCTCTTGGAGTTTTGACCTTGGACCTTTCAGCCTTTGGAACTGAGAGGGAGAAGTTCCTGCTATTTAAGCAGTTAACTCCATGGTGTGTTGTTACAGAAGCCTGGACTAAGGTAGTTGTTCTTTTAACACTTTAAGTATTTCACTCCACTTTCTTGCTTACATGGATTCTGAAGAAAAGCCTGAAGTAATTCTTACCTTGCTCATCTATATATAAGGTGTTAGTTTTCCTCTGGCTTCTTTCAAGATTTTTCTAGGTCTTTGATTTTTTTTGAGTATGACATGTAGAATTGTTGGTATTTATGTTTGTGTTCTCTGAGTTTTCTGGATTTAGTGTCATTAATTTTGGGAAATTCTCAATTGTTATTGCTTCAAGTATTTCTTACATTCCTTGCTTTTACTTCTGGTATACCTATTATATGCAACAGCTTTTCAAATTGTCATACTGTTCTTGAATATTCTGTATTGTTCATTGCTTTTCCTATCTGTATTTAAGTTTCCCAGTTCCTATTGATATTTCTTCAAGCTTAATGATTATTTCCTCAGTTGTGTCCAATCTATTGAGGAGCTCATCATTCATTCTACTACAGTATTTTTTTTAAATTTCTAGCATTTCTTTTTTGTTTCTTAGAGTTTACATCTCTCTTCTTATATTAGCCATCTGTTCTTGGATGGTGTCTACTAATCCAATTAGAACCCTCAGCCTATTAATTATATCTGTTTAAAATTCCTGGGGGTATATGAGGTTTATTAAAGAAAATAGTATGTAAGTTTAATCTTAAAGTAGTATAGGATTTCCAATAAACTACTAGGGGGAAGAGGACGCCAAGCAAAGAGAATGAATAGCCTTTATGAAAGAGTGTGGCATGCTCAGAAAACTAGAAGTTAAATATTATAATAAAGTGCAGAGTGAGGAAGTGGTCTACATAGTCTCCTATTCTAGGGAAAGCATCATATCAAGGATTTGTATAAAATAAGATATAGGAAGAGCAATTATGGGTGAGGACCAAGGTAAAATTGTTAAGGAAATATCTCTACACTTCTGTGTTCTGAGGAATTGGTTTATTACTTTATTATTCATGAAGATATTCAACTCCATAGTTTATCATCTTAAACTCTCAAGACAATTGATGGTTCAAGTGATAGATATTTCACTGAATTAAAAACATCAAGATTTTCCCAGAGCTTAATTTTCCCCCCTTGATCTACGAGAATAAGAGCAAAACTGAATTTTGAGAGCTCTTATTCATCCTAATGTCAGCTGCAAAAAATGCTATGGTTCAGAACATTATCTTACCGCGTTAGCACGCTTGAGCACCTACCTTGCAGAAGGCATGTGGGAGGGAGCAGACCTCTGCTCTTGCCCCAGAGTCAGTAAGGACAAGAATTTGGAGGTGAAAAGTTGGGGGTCCCTCTGGGGACCAGAATACTTACCCCAAGGCACAATCTGTTTTATCCAGAAGATAACTGTTTCCCATGCGACACTGAAGAAGTCTTAAGAACTCTATGTCTAAGACTCTTTAAAAGACAATACTTACTCTTTTAACACCACAATAGACTCTTCTTAAATCTTCAGCTACTGAAAATATTAATAGCAGATCACCCCACTTTAGATCTTCCTGGTTCCACCCAACCCTAATTAGGGGTGTGGCCTGCACCTTTCATGTACCTAATTTATTTGACCTTCATTCAACTTAGTCTCATCTTGTGTTGGATGCCACTGTTGACCCAGGACTGGTTGACTCTTCTCATTTGCATCATCCATCCAGATTTACCTGCCTGATCTGTTTCTCTGCATGGTCTTAAAGGAATCCGTCTCAGTGCTTGCTGCCTTATGAATGGCAGAATGTGAGGTGCTGAATTTGTTTCACAGTGTCCACATGAATAAATAGCTGCAGATGTTCAGCTCCAAAGCTGATGAACTCTTCAGCTTTAAGAGAAATTGTACTTACTAATGTTTTACACCTTTGCTTAACTTTGATAGGTAAAGTGACTTTTAAACTATTATGTGTGCATTACAGTGCAATTTGTGCCACTCTATCATCTTGTAATACCTGGTATTTCCTTTACTGGGTGAGGTGTACAACATAGCAACATACAACATATGCACTTACTCTGTAATCACGTATGTCTTATGTGGACAATTATATGATATTCTCCTGGTGGGGAGAAATGTCTTTTATATCATCAGTGATTCTAAGCATATCAACCATATAACAGAAATTCAGGAAATGATGTTGACTGGATTCATTCAAGTGCCTGATAGGGAGGTTAAAATTAGTGATAGCACATGTCATTTTTCCCTTGCATTTTTAGTTATCTGGTGCTGTATGCATAAGTAATTCTGGAAGAAATCAAAAGTTCAGAATTTGTTTTTTCATGTTGACAAAAATTAAATAAAAGTATCTTTAGTGTTTTTAAATTTTCTATATTTTCTCTGGATTTCTTTTTAAATATCTGATAGATGTTCCCATTAAAGAATATGGGATATCTAGAATTTGTAGTTTAGCACCTGCATATGCCGTGAAGAGGGAGGTATAGGGAAGGAAGGGCTTGTTTCTTTTTTACTATGTCAGCAAATGTCATCTTTCATCCATTTTCAGAGCAAGCAAACAGTGTGATTAATTGTCCCTTTGAAACCTCAGATGGAAGGTGAGTTGTCTGTCATTCTGACGTGGTTGCTCATCCTTATTTTTGGTTAGATGGGGAACTATCTGCTTAGAGCTCTGCAGGTTGAAGTCTTCATCTTGAAGACTCTGATCTTTTATATTTGCAACCATTTCAAAGCTTGAGGGATCAGTCTCCCATTTGCTGCTTAGAAGCTTCATGTCTTCAGTCTTTGTGGCCCAGATCTGAGAACGTTTTTTCCTCTTCTTGGTGCCTTTGAGAGGACACAAACTTTCAAGTGACCTCTGGGGCACAGGCTGGAACCATTCTGATGCATCTGTCATAAGATTCCTTTGGGTTACAAAAGGAGGATTTCTGGGTGGTTTCCAAGATGAGTTGAATTTCTTTACATTTATGCAAGTAGCTGGCTTTAGTCTAGAAAAGAAATGGATATGTGAGTTTTTACCCAACATGTACTCACTTTAGACTACAAAGTCAAGGTAGAGATCACTGTCTTGCAAGATGGAAGTTTTTTTCGAGGAAAGGGAGATTCTGTAAATTATTCATGGTAGCCACTTCAGTTCTCTCAGGTTTTCTTTAAAATTCTGTTTTTTAACCACAGAATTTTAACTATATTTTACTTAAACTTTCCAATTTTTTTGGCAGTGCAGGGGATTGAACCCAGGGCCTTATACATGGTAGGTAAGCACTCTACCCCTGAGCTACAACCCCAGTTCCTAAACTTTTTAATTTGGGAGAATAATAGAGAAAGATTTCACATATCTTTCACTCAATTTGCTCCAAATATGACATTTTCCAAAACCATAGTATAATATCTCAGTCATGATATTGACACTGATATAGTGAAGATAAAAACTGCCCTCATGTTGCTGTGTTCAGTGCTGACTTTCCTCCTGGCCATCCCCTCCTTAACTCCTGGCCGCCATTAATCTATCATCCCAATTATATACTCTTCTTTCAAGAATGTTATATAAATGGAATCATAAGCCTTCTAGAATTAGCTTTAATTTGTATAATTCTCTTTGAAGATCTATCCAGGTAGTGCTGCATATCATTAGTTCATTCCTTGTTACTCCTGAGCACCCTTTCATGGCACAGATGTAATACAGTTTAATGATTCATCAGTGAAGGACATGTGGATTGTTTCCAGTTTATAGCTATTAAATAAAATAAAGCTTCATAAACATTCATGTACAGGTTTTTATGTGAACATAGGCCTTTATTTCACTGGGGTTAATTTACAGGAGAGTAATTGCTGGGTAAAATGGTAGTTACATATTTAGTTTTAAAAGAAACATTTTATGTTCCCACCAGTAATACATGAGTAATCCAATTTCTCTGCATTTGGTGTGATGCTTTTTTGGAGGGTGTGTGCTGGGGTTGAACCCATACAGGGTCTCACACATGTCAGGCAAGCACTGTAACACTGAGCATCCCCAGCCCAGTTTTTTTTTTTTTTTAATTTTAGCCATTCTGATAGATGTGCAGTGCTAGCTCATTATGTATTTAATTTGTATTTCCTTAATGGCTAGTTGAACAACTTCTCACATGATTGTGTGTCGCCTGTATATTTTGTTTGGTGAAATGTCTATTCATGTCTTTTGCCCATTTTCTAAAATGGTTTATTTTAAAACCATTGAATTTTGAGAATTCTTTAACCCATATGAAAGTATTTTGATTATGTGGTTTGCCAGCATTTTCACATGTCTTTATAGCTTGTCTTTTTATACTTTCAACATGGTCTTTTACAGAGCAAATGTTATTTTGATGAAGCTCAACTTATTGATATTTCATTTTATGAATCATGTTTTTGTTGTCAAATCTAAGAACTCTTTGTTCAGCCTTAGTTCCTGAAGATTTTCTATTTTTTCCTACAAGTTTTATAGTCATGTGTTGCATAGTTAAAGGTCATAATCTATTTTGAATTAATTTTTTATACAGTATGAGTTTAAGTTTTACTTTTTGACCAATTGATGCCCAATTATCTCAATATTGTTTTTTTAAAAAGACCTTCTGCCTTCATTGAATTACTTGTGCTTTTTTTTTTTTTTTTTTTTGGCACCAGGAATTGAACCCAAGTGCACTTTACCACTGAGCCACACCCCCCCAGCCCTTTTTATATTTTTTTAGAGACAGGGTCTCACTAAGTTGCTTCAGGGCCTTGCTAAGTTGCTGAGGCTGGCTTTGAACTTGTGATCCTCCTGCCTCAGACTTCTTGCTTTGGCATTTTTGCAAAATCAGTTACGTCTATTTCTGGGTTCTCTACCCTGTTATACTGATGTGTATTCATTCTCCAATAGTACATTGTTATTACTATAGATTTATAAAAGGTCTTGAAATCAGACTGATTCCTCCCACTTATCCTTCTTTTTCAAAATTGTTTTTGCTATTTTAGTGCCTTTGTAGAAAAGTCTTGTTGGGATTTTGAAAAGAATTTTGTAGAACATGTATATCGATTTGGGAAGAGCTGACATCTTTAAGTATTGAGTCTTTCAACCCATGAACATGCTGTTTCTTTCCATTCACTTAGATCTTTGATTTCTACTATTCATATTGTATAGTTTTCAACATACAAGCTTTACCTTTATTTAGTAATTTTCCAACCGTATATTTCATTTTTATGAGAGAGGGAATGAAATTGGTATTATATTTGTAATTTTGATGTACACAAGTCCATTGCTTACATATAGAAATATAATTAGTATTGTATGTTTATCTTATATTCTGAAGTCTAGAAGAACTTACTAGTTCTAGTTTTTTTTTCAATAAACTTCTTAAACTTCTTGAGATATTTTTTACATAGAGAATAACAATTTATAAATAGGGACCATGTTCTTCCTTTCATTTTAATCTGTATGCTTTGTTTCTTGCCTATTACAATGGCTAGAATGTCTAGCACAATGTTGGATATGAGTGGTGAAAGTGGACTTTGACAAGTTAAGTTCTCCTCTATTTTTTTCTGAGAATTTTTATCATGAATAGGCATTGAATTTTGTCAGATTTTTTTCTGTGCCAGTTAATATGATCATGTGGGTTTTGATTTTCAGCCTGCTAATATGGCAGATTACCTTGATTTTGTGTGTGTGTGTGTGTGTGTGTGTGTGTGTGTGTGTGTGTCTGTATGTCTGTTTGGTACTGAGGGCCTTGTGCATGCTAGGCAAGTACTTTACCAGTCCTTATTTTTTTTATTTTGAGATATGATTTTGCTCATTGCCCAGACTATCCTTGAACTTGAAATCATTTTATCTCAGCTTCCCAAGTAGTTGGCATTACAGATGTGTACTTGATTTTTAAAAATATTGAACCATCCTGAAATGATCACACTACTAAGGTATGTATAATTCTTTTTAAATTCAACACTGGAGTCTATTTACTAATTTTTTTGTTAAAGGTTTTTTTTATTACACACTCATAATTATGAAGGATCTCATTCTGTATCTTTCCTTATTTTTTCTCTTTGGTTTTGGTATCAGGGCAATGGTAGCTTCATGAAGTGAACTGAGACCTACTTTTCTATTTTCCGGAAAAAATTGTGTAGAATTGGTATTAAGTACTTCATGAAATTTTCTTGTGAAACCATCTGGGCCAGGAGATTCTATTTTTAGGAGTTTAAAATTATGAATTCAATTTCTGTAATAGTTATAGGGGCATTCAAATATTCCATTTCATATTGAGTGAGTTATGGGGGAGGCGGGGAGAGAGAAAAAGGAAATGATCTATTTTGTGTAAATTGTTGTATTTGTATTGTTTTCAACTATGTTTTTGATCTTTAGCGATATGCTTTCATTCCTCCTGTTAGTTATGTGTGTTTTCTTTGACAGTCTTGATAGATGGTTGTCAATTTTACAGATCTTTTAAAGAACCAGTTTTTTCACTGATTTTGTCATTTTTCTGTTTTTGATTTTTTCTCTTTGAGTTTATTTGCTCTTCTTTTTAAAAGTTCTTGAGGTGGGGAACTTAGATTATTGATTTGAAATTTTTCTTCTTTTTTGCACATGCATTTAGTTCTATAAATTTCCATTCCAGTTCTGCTTTAGCTATATCCCACAAATTTTGATATATTGTAGTTTCATTTTCATGCATTTTATACTTTTATTACCTTTGAGGCTGTCTTTATTTCATGAATTATTCAGAAGTATTGTTCATTTTTCAAATATTTGGGTATCTTGCCTGCATTCTGTTTGTTATTGATTTCTAGTTTGATTCCATTGTGGTCCCAGAATATATTTTGTATTGTTCAAATTATCTTCAATATATTGAGATTTGTTTTATGACTAGTTTTTGTTCTATCTTGGTATACTCTCTATGTGCACTTGAAAAGAATGTGTATTATGCTGCTGTTGGGTGGGGTGCCTTCTAATTACCAGTTAGTTTTTTTTAATTGAACTCCTTAGTATCCATATTTTCCATTTACTTGTTGAATCAACAGTGGATTTGCCTATTTTTTCTTCCAGTTTTTGCTTTACATACTTTGCAGTCAGTTTTGTAGATTTAAGCAAACACATTTAAGATTGCTATGTGTTCTTAGTGTATTAGATTGTTAGTCATTATTAATTGTGCCTAATTTTCTTTCTTTTGAGATTTGCTTTATTGAATATTAATATAGTCACTCCTTTCATTTATTAATGTTTGCATGATATATCTTCTTTCATCTTTTTGTTTTTACCTTGCCTACACTGTTATTCTTGAAATGAGTTTCATGTGAATTACATAACATTGAGTAATGTTTTTAGATCCATTCTGCCAATCTGTCCTTAATGGTTTATATTAAGCATTGACATTTAATCATTGATATCATAAGGCAAAACCCTGCCGTTTTTTTTTATTGTTTCTGTGTGTTCACTGTTTTTTCTTTTTTTTACCTTCCTGGGGATGATGGGAACAGAGAATTCCATTTTGACTTATCTATACTGCTTTTGAGTATATTTCTTTGAATAGCTTTTTAAGAGATTGCTCTACACATTATATTACATATGCACACCATCATAATCTAATGGTGGTATCATTTTACTAGTTTGAATATGGAAACTTTACTTCCCTTTATGTCTCTTTACCTTCTCACATTTTTATTTGCCTTAAATATTTCATTTACATACATTTAGAACATTACTGTTATAATTTGTGCTTCAACAGACATAATTTAGAAAACCCATTATACTGACCTATATTTTTGCTTACCATAGTCTTTCCTGATAGTCTTTCTTTTGTGGTTTTCTTTGTGTTTAGAGAAATCCTTTTAGCCATACTTTTAGAGTAGGTCTTTAGTGAAAGACTCTCCTAGTTTTACATCATCTGAACATTTCTTGGGTCCTCCTTTATTGTCACTGGGTATAGAATTTTAGTTCAATAGTTCCTTTCAACTGTTGCAATATTGTGCACTTCTTCCGACCTCCATGGGTTCTGATGAGTAAACCACTGTATTTTAAGTTGTTTTTCCCGATAGGAAAGGTGTTATTCTTCTCTGACACCTTTCAAGATTTTTTCTTTTTATTTAGTTTTCAGAAGTTAAATTTTGGTGTCTTGGTATGAATTTTTTTGGTGTATCTTGTTAGCTTGATCAGCTTTTTTTCACGTTTATTCATTATTATTAATTATCTATATTGATAATTATTTAAACTTATCTACACGTTTACTATTTTCTTTATTCACAATTCTTTATTTACCAGAACTTACTTGTGAGTTGATTTTCTTACTATGAATTACATGCTTTAGATTTTGTCTTAATACGTTTTGATGAAAACCATTTTACCTGAAAATGTTTTTTATTTTATTATCATTTTTGGAAAATAGTTTCACTGAGCATGAAATTGTAGGTCAATGGTTAAAACTTGCTTTTCTCACTGGGTACTTAATATGTCTTTGGCAGTTTCAGTTGATGATTTTTTTTTAAAACAACATGACTAGGTTTATTCAGAAATGCATTCAAAAGTCAATGTAATTCATCATATTAATCAAGTAAAGGAGAAAAGCACATGATCACATCAACAGATGCAGAAAAACATAAATTTTTTTACTTTTTAAAATTTAAAATTTGTTCTTTTTAGATATACATGAGAATAGAGTGTATTTTGACATGTTATACATACATCAAGCATAACTTTTTCTAATTAGGATCCCATTCTTGCAGTTGTACATGATGTGGAGCTACACTGGTTATGTATTCATACATGAACATAGGAAAGTTATGTCTAATTCTTTCCCATTCCCTTGCTCCCTCCCTTTCCTTCATTCCCCTTTGTCTACTCCAATGAACTTCTATTCTTCCTTCCTCCTCCACCCCTACCTAATTGTGTGTTAGCATCCACATATCAGAGAGAACATTCAGCCTTTGGTTTTGGGGAATTGACTTATTTCACGTAGCATGAGAGTCTCCAGTTCCATCCATTTACCAGCAAATGCCATAATCTCATTCTTCTTTATGGCATATTCCATATTTTATTTTTCCATTCACCTGTTAAAGGGTACCTAGGTTGGTTCCATAGCTTAGCTATTGTGAATTAAGCTGCCATAAACATTGATGTGGCTGTCTCACTGTAGTATGCTGATTTTAAGTCCTTTGGATGTATACCAAGGAGTGGGATAACTGGGTCAAATGGTGGTTCCATTCCAAGTTTTCTGTGGAATCTCCATACTGCCTTCTAGAGTGGTTGCACCAGTTTGTAGTCCCACCAGCAATGTAAGAGTGCACCTTTTCCCCCATGTCCTCACCAACATTTAGTGTTACTTGTATTCCTGATAATTGTCGTTCTTCCTGAAGTGAGATTAAATCTCAGTGTAGTTTTAATTTGCATTATGTTGATGTTGAACATTTTTCCATATATTTGCTGACCATTTGTATCTCTTCTTCTGTGAAGTGAATGTTCAGTTCCTTTGCATATTTATTGATTGGGCTATTTTTGTGTGTGTGTTAATTTTTTTGAGTTCTTTATATGTCTTGGAGATTAATGCTCTGAGTTGCGTGTGGTAAAGGTTTCCTCTCTCTTCACATTTTTGTTTCCTCTGCTGTGAAGAGCTTTTTAGTTTGATACCATCCCTTTTACTGATTCCTTTTATTTTTTGTAGTTGTAGATGGGGAGAATGCCTTTATTTTATTTGTTTATGCAGTGCTGAGATCGAACTCAGTGCCTCACACATGCCAGGCAAGTGCTCTGCCACTGAGCTACAGCCCCTGCCCCTGTTTACTGATTCTTGATTTTACTTGTTGTGCTAATTTATGAGTCTTGTTGAGGAAGTTGGTTCCTAAACTGACATGATGGAGATTTGGGCCTACATTTTCTTCTAGTAGGCGCAGGGTCTCTGGTCTAATGCCTAGGTCCTTGATCCACTTTGATTCTTGCTCAGCTTTTGATTGCAGGTTTATATCTCCTGCCAAATTTGAACTTTTCAGGCATGATTTCTTTGAGTTCACTTGCATCCCCGTCTTATTTTACCTCTCCTTTTGAAACTCTGATAACAAGAATGATAATTTTTATTTTATAGCCTCCCAGACTTTGTTCAACTTATTTTTACTCTACTTTCTCTCTGATGTTAGATAATTTCTGTTTTTCTGTTTCTCTCAGTTCACTGGTTCTTTCCTCTACCCCACCACCTCACTTATGCGGTTGTGTGCAGCTACTGACCTTTTTATTTCCGTTATTGTACTTTTCAGTTTAAGTTTTTAAATTTGGTTCTTTTAAATATTCTCTTTCTCCTTCTCTCCATATCTCTATTCTGCTAAGATTCTTGATTTTTTTCCATCTGTTTCAACTGTGTTTGTTAAAGCAGTTTTTATCAAGACTATTTAAAAATATCTTAGAAAATTCTAACTCTATTGTCTATTATGGTTTGGATGTGAGGTGTCCCCCAAAATCTCATGTGTGAGACAGTGCAAGAAGGTTCAGAGGAGAAGTGATTGGTTGTAAGAGTCTTAACCCAATCAGTGATTTAATCCCCTGATAGGGATTAACTGAGAGGTAACTGAAATGGTAAGGTGTGGCTGGAGGAGGAGGGAACTGGGGTATGGCTTTGAGTATATATTTGTGTCTGGCTTGTGACACTCTCTGCTTCCTGATGACCATGTAATCCACTTCCCTCTCTCCTGCCATTTTGTTCCTGTCTCACCCGGAGCCCTGAGGAATGGAGCTGGCTATCTATGGATTGAGACCTCTGAAACCATGAGCCCTCAAACAAACTCTTCCTCCTCTACAGTTGTGCTGGTTGGGTCATTTAGTTAGAGCATTGAAAAAGCTGACTGTAATAGAAATTGGTGCTGAGAAGTGAGTTCTTGCTGTGCCTAACCTGACCATGTTGTTCTGAAGCTTTTTGAGCTTTTTGGAATTAGTGGGAGAAATTTTGAGATGTTTGATAGCGCAAGCTGGAAATGCTTTAGGCTGTTTTAAGCTGAGCTCAATAGTCAATTCTGGTGGGAGCTCAGAAGACCAGAATGCCAGTCAGACTGGAGACATGAAGACAGAACTCAAGAGGGTTCATAGGATGACTCTACTGGAATTTGGAGTACAGGCCATTCATGTTAAGTTCTGGCTGAGAAGCTGTCTTCATTTTGCCCATGTCCAGAGACTTTCTGTGAGGTTGATTTTAGAAGCGATGGACTTCTTAATCTGGTAGAAGCAATTTCTAGGCAGCATGGCATTAGGGGGGTGACATGGATATTGCTGGAAGCTTTTAGCCAAATTTACTGTGATAATCAGGAGCAGAAAGCAGAGCAGAAAGATTTAGAAAAAGTGAACTTGAAAGGCCTGTAAAACTAGGGCTAAGGAAGTTGCAGTTGTTAAAGCCATTACTGCCACTAAAGAAATGCTGAAGATTTTGCTCAGAGACAGTAAGAAAGAAGGCTTGAGGGCATCACAAGAGCTGGCAAGACCACACTAAGTTCAAGGGAGTAAAGGTGAAAATTCCCTTGAGTAGAGTTCAGTGAGGCACCCTTCTTGCACAAGGGGACCTAGGAAGTTTTTTCAGTGTACTCAGCTACCCAGACCCTCAAAGGCTGCTGCTGCAAGGATTCCTGGAGGCTTGGCTACCGTTCGAGATGGCAGCAGAACTTGGCATCAACCACGTGGTGCTGGTTCTGCAGGAATGCAGGATGCTGGAGTTAGGGGTTCATGGAGGCTTCCACTAAGATTTCAAAGGAAGGCCTGGAAGGCCAGACAAAGTGCAGCAGGGTTGGAGTCCCCGTGGGCACCCCCTGAGAAGTCAGTGTGGAGATGTGAGGAGGAAGCTGAAGATGCAGTGGAGACCACTGAGATTAAGAAATGCCAGTAACGTGGGACGTTGTCCTAGGAAAACTGCAGGAATCAAGCAGAGACAAGCCAACAGAAAGGCCACTTGGGCTGCAAGAACAAGGCGACAGGGGTGGAGCTATACGGGCCCTTTGGAGAGAACATCAAGATGCCATGTTCCCCAGGTGCCAGACATGGAGCTACAGGACTTGATTGCCCAGCTGGATTTTGGTCTTGCTTTGGTCCTATCCCTTCTTTCTATGTCTCTAATTTTGTGAATGGAAATGTTTACTCTGTACCATTATATACTGGATATTTGTAGTTTGCTTTAAATTTTACAGAAGCTCACAATGCAAGATTACCTTGACCTCAGAGGAGACAATGGACTTGGACTTTGAGCAATCTTGACTACGGGACTCTTAGAAATGGAAAAAAATGCATTTTGAGATGTTGTGAGCTTTTGGTAGCTAGGGGCAGAATGCTATGCTTTGGATATGAGGTATCTCCCAAAAGCTCAGGTGTGAGTGCAAGAAGGTTCAGAGGAGAAATAATTGGGTTGTAAAAGTCTTAACCCAATCAGTGATTTAATCTCCTGATAGGGATTAACTGAGGGTGTAGTTGGAGGAGGTGGGAATTGGGGTGTGGCTTTGAGTATATGTTTGTATCTGGCAAGTTGACTATCTGCTTCCTGATCACCATGTGAGCCTCTGCTACACTCTTCCACCATGATGTTCCACCTCACCTTGAGCCTGGAGGAATGGAGCCAGCCTTCTATGGACTAAGACCTCTGAAATTATGAGCCTCCAAATAAACTTTTCCTCCTCTAAAATTGTTCTGGTCAGGTTTTTTAGTCACAGCTGCAAAAAAGTTGACTAAAACATTGTCATATCAGTATTTGAAACTATCAATTGTCTTCTTAAAATTAGGTTTGGATCTTCCTGGTACTTAAAATGATGGTTTATTTCTGATTAAAACATGGACATTTTCATATCAGAAGACTCTAGATCTTATTTAAACTTCGTTTTAGCTACATCTTTGTGACTGTATCAGCAAGAGAAGTGAGGGGAAAAGACCTCATTACCACTAGACGGAAGCAGAAGTCCAGGTTCCCCACTTGGACTCAGTGGATATCAGAGGGAAGACGTTCCTAATTTCTGTTGAACAGGTGTAGGAGTTCCATCTCTTTGTGTAGCCCTCACTGACAGTGATAGAGGTTGCTTCATTATTGCTGGGCCCTGGTAAAAAGTCCTAACTCTCTAGGTCTCTCTTCTCATCCAGCCCAATGGGGAGAAGAGCACCTCATTTCTGTCCAGTGGGTGTGGAAGTCTAGGTTCCCTATGTGGTTTCCAGTGACACTTTCTGGGAAGGGCTCTTTAGAGCTCAGTGGAGTAATTTCTGGCTTCTGCTTGTCCTTTTTTAACCCCACCCTAAGTGGGGTGTTATACCTCCTAAGAGTAGAAGTCTTCACCTCTCACATGGCTTCTACTTACATGGATGGGAGTGTGACCACTGTTTATCAGTGGTGTTTAGCTGGAGCAGAAAGCTTATTGTCTAAAAGTTTTCTATCATGTTAGCTGTCACTTGCCTGGTTCTTTGATTATATAGTTTCGGCAGTTGTGGGAGTTTTGGCAATGTCCCTGTGCCTGTTGGTGTTTCCAGATTGCTGGCTTATTCAGCTTCAAGTCTTGAATATGTGAGGCAAAAAGGAAACCCAGATGATTCACCACTGTGTCATTACTTGGTTCCTGAAGTCCCCAGCAGGTCCATTTACTTTTATCCACTTCAGAGTTGTATCTGTTTTATATGTAATATCTGAGGGTTTTAATTGTTTTTAGCAGGAAAAATAGGGAAAATGTGTCTACTTCATCTGGAGTGAAATCTTCATCTGGAGTGAAACCTTCTGATTTATATAATCTTACTCAAGAATTTTCATTATTGTCAAATGGAATGTAAAACATGAGATTTATTCTTCCATATCTGAATTCTGATCAGTGTTTGACCTGACATAAATTTAAAGAATATAAATCATCTTGCTAACATGTTGTTGATTAGTAATCCACCTAGACCTTGTTCATTTTGGCTGAAGAGCAGAACAATTTAAGTTCCAGTTCTATAATTGCATCCAGATGTTAAATGCTTCAGTATTACAATTCTGCGAGCTATAACAGCACATTAACTAGTCTCTACCTAGTCCAAACTTAGATCCATGTCCAAGATAATTTAGCAAATGTGTGATCTTCTCATTCTTTACTTATCCTCACTTTATCCTGTAATCATTTTCTATAGGTAATAATATGTAAAAATGATAAGCAGGTCAAATAGAGGATATACAGATCAGAGAAAAAAAACAATAAATAAACTGTAAAAGAAAAAAACGATCAGCTTGATAATGTTTAAATATGCAGTGAGAGTTTCTCAGCTAAGAATGGTCTCGTTTGAAGTTTTCCTACTTTTTATATTCCCATAAACCTAAAGTAGATACTTTTGGGGATGTCCACCCCACACACAATTTGCTCTTCTCTGGAGACTTTCTCTAGGTCCACAAGGGTAGGGCTTCCAACAACCATGTATATAACTATGTGATCGCTATCTACTGGTATGTTTGCCAATCAGATTCTCTCTCCTTGTAATTTAGAATTGGGAATGAGAGATAGTGAATCAGTCTTGTAAGTTAAATTGCTGTGGGATGCAAATTTGTGAGCTGACCTATGTGTATACATTTTTCTAGGGAGAAAAAAACAGGGCTGTGGATATAGCTCAGTTGGTAGAGTGCTTGCCTCCCAAGTGCAAGGCCCTGGGTTCAATCCCCAGCACTGGGGGAAACAAACAAACAAAAAAAACTGTAATGGATAAAGAGCCCTGGTAGTTTTCCTCTCCCAGTTCTACCCATGTCCTGAAGCCTGGATAAATTCCCTCTCCTTTTGTTTCCATGAATAACCTAGTATTTTCTTGGAATTCTTCCTTTTCATCCTTACTTTATGCTTTTTAGTTAAGCAAGCTTGAATTGGTTTCTGATATTTATAAACAGGTCTTAATATATCCTCATATTTCTCTATACCTTCAGGCTTAGGCCAATACACATTGAATGCATTTCTGGGTTCCAAGTATATAAGGAATCTCTTATGACAGATATAGCTAAAAATCAAGCTACGTCTTAATTGTCACCCAGAGCCCCTGTCCACCTCCAGATTCTCAGCTTCTTGGCCTCTTTGCTCAGGTCTATTGTATTTTGTTAATAGTTTCCTAATTTGTGATTTTTCTGATATTATCATACTAGATCCCTTGTTTGCCTGGGCCAACACAACAATCTCCTTCTCTCACATTAGATGACCTATTGGACTCCATTCCTGTCAGGCATGCCTTCCCCATGATGGTTGCTACCCCATTCCACAGAAACTTCTACCAATTTCTCATTTTAATAATCTTACTGATTTTTCTGATTATATATATAAAAAAGCCCATTAATAAACATTTAGGAAAAAACAGTAGAAAGAGGACTATCATCCCCTACAAATATGTTACCTATCTAGAATTAATCATTGATGGGATATGTGATTCCAGAGCCTTTCTGTAGGTGTGTATGTGTTGGAATGTACACATACATATAAATGCAATCATACCAAATCTGTATTTATCTGATTTAAATATCCTATTTTATTCACTTATATATTGGGAACATCACTCCATGCTAATAAAATATCCTTTATAATACTGAATAACTACATAATATTTCATTTTATAAATGTACCACAATTTATTTAAGCAATTTTCTATTCTTGGGCATTTTAATTTCATTTCTCTATTTTTGACTTCTCTAAACAATACTGAAAACAAGCATCACTCTACAGAAGTCTTTTACACCTTATTCAGGCTTTTTCTGTAGGATCAATTTCTAAAAGTGAATTTTTTTTAGTCAAAATGGATGTATGGCAGTTGGGGTTGCAGAGCATGTGGTTAGCATGTGTGAGGCCCTGGGTTTAATCCTCAGCACCACACAAAGGAAAAAAAGGAATGTAGGAAACTAAGGATTTTTCACTTATATTGTTGGATTGCCTTCCAGAAACTGTACCATTTGTGTTCCTGAAATCAGTAAATGAATTCTTCCACTGAGAAGTAAAAATGAATGGTATTTCTAATTGTTTTAATCTGTACTCTTTGGATTTTAGTGAGATCAAACATTTCTAAATGTTCATTTGCTGTGTTTTTTTCTCTTGTGAATTCCTCATTCATAGCTTTTGCCCATTTTCATATTAAAAAACCCATAACTTTCTAGATGACTTATAGGCATTCTTTGTATATTAGGTATATTGGTCCTGATTTTCATTTATGTTTAAAAAGAAAAGGCAAAGCATAATGATGAAGTTCAGAAGGCCACTGGAATCAGAATGTCTAGCTGGTTTTGAATTCAGATTCTGCTAACTATCACTTTGTGTGATACTTTACTGAATTTATTTATCAGGTCTATAATTCTTCTGATGGAGTTTTTTGGGTCTTCTAGATAGAGGATCATATATCGTCAGCAAACATATAATATGTCTTCTTTTCCTATTTCAATCTCTTTCTCTTGCCTGATTGGTCTGGCTAGAGTGTCAAGAACTATATTCAATAGGAATTGTTTAAAAACACCTGAAAAATTTCAAGTCGGAATATGATCATGTATTATTTGTGCATACTTTATTCGTAGATCCAAATTAATGAGTAGTTTCATACAAATAACCATCAAATAAGACCTGATAACTTAGAACTTCACATACCTGGTGTTTTCTTTGTCCTTTTGTCAAATATGGAGTAGCTGGTACCATTTTCCAGAGCCTATTTGTTTATCCAGGATTGTTGCTTAGAATAATGAATTAATCTGCCTTCCTTCCTTATAAACGAATGTGTTAAGTTGTTGGGAACAGGATGGGGGTGTGGCTCAGTGGCATAGCACTTGCTTATCATGCACAAGGCCCTGGGTTTGATCCCTAACACCACCTTAAAACAACAACAAAAAAAACTAGGAAAGATAATATTGTGTGGACTTACTGATGTTGGATTTGGAAGTTGTTTCTTGAATTGAATAACTGTTTCATCTGAGTGGTTTCCATGTTTTTATGGGTTTCCACAATAGGGAGTAAATAATGCAATATTTCTTGAGTTTGAGCTATTTTTTTATCCCTGTAGATTCTTTTTTCATCATCTGTCCAGTTTAAGCCACTCTTCTTACTTTGGAAAGATGTACATTCTTTACCTTTGCTTCTGAAGTTGTAATGCAGATCTGGGGATCAACCAGAAAAATAGGAATAGATATAGGAGTTGTATTCATTCAACAATTGTTTATTAAGTCAACTTATATGTCAAGACATTTATCTCACCATATGAAACTTATACTAATGACAGTGGGCATAAAATAAACAAATAAAAGATAATAAAGTTTATGGAATAAAATAAATTTGGGGAGAATAGAGAATTCTTGGAGGAACGGTGGTTTCCATTTTTAAAAAGGGACCTAGAGAAGCCTTTCCTATGGTGCTGAGATGTCTTAGGAGTTAAGGAATGAGTTAAGCAGATATCAGGAGAAAGAGTATTCTGGATAAAAGAACAGTAAGAGCCCAAATCCTTAGCAAGGTAGGAGCGAGTAGTGTGTTGAGAACACAAAGATGGCATCAGTGGCTGAAGCAGACTAAAACAAGGGGAAAGTTATATGTTGAGATAAGAGAAGTCTGTGGTGAGAACAGAGACAAAGGAGATATCCAGTAAAACTTAGGTAGAGGTAATGTCTACACGGGCTCCTCTTTACCTATCTCATCATGCTTCACGAATAGCCAGAGAAATGGAAGTAAACAAGGAGAGTTTGTTTTACAAATATGTTTGTTGAAGAGCTCAAGGAATCAATTATAAAGAAATGAAAGACTGATGATTTTGCAAATAGTCATTTTGTTGGTATGGTGATTGTAGACGCCAGACTGCAGTAGGTTGAGAAGTTTGCAGTAGGTGAGGGAGTTAGGGTAGTGATTATTAACTCTATTTCGAAGAAGGAAAGAATGGATAGTAATTAGAACTGTTATGAAGGAAACTGATGGGCCTGGATCCAGAGCACTGATGGAAGAATTAACCTTAACAAAGAGATGTTTATTTCTGTGAGATAAGAAGGAAAGATGATGGACATGAGTTAAGTTTACAAGTTTACTCATGGTAGGGATGGGGGCAAGAAGTTGATGTTTTTGCTGGATGGTCTCTGCGCTTGTGTGTGTGTGTGTGTGTGTGTGTTTTTGTGTGTGTGTGTGGTGTGTGTGTTGTGTGTATGTGTGTGGTGTGTGTGTGTGTGTGTGTGTGTGAGAGAGAGAGAGAGAGAGAAATAAAGAGGTGAAGATGGGTAGAGAAGGCTAGTTAGGTTCATCTAGAATTTGAATGGTTCACCATGGGCTTAGTAAAAGGTTAGAGAGGCAAAAAGTTTTAAAGACATTGATAAGAACATGGTTGGAGTGAAGGAAATTAAACCAAAGGAACAGAGAAAATGTGTGAGAGACTTGAATGAGGTTTCAAGAGCTGGAATGTAAATTACATTCCTACATTTGGAATTGGGACAGGGTAGGTCCCCTATCCGCTGAGCTTATTCACACATATCCAGATTTTAACTTCCTGTGAGATATGATGTGACCGCAGGGATCTGATTATTCCTGTCTCAGTCTCCCATTGAGATAGAATATGAAAAAGAGGAAACAGTCTACCATATCCCTACAGTAGGGATTATGGGTTTCCATATGTTAGAAACTTGAGCATTTCTGTTAAATCCAGTGCAGCAGAATCAGGTAAAACTACTGTGGATTGATTAACACAAACATCACCAGTCTCCAGTTCCTCTCTTCCCGTTCTAAAATATGCTTTACTTAGAATTGGTACCTCCATCATTTTACTGAATTTCTCTGGTCAAGATCCCTAAGAACCTCAGTTTGTAAACTTCAATAGTCAGTTGATCAATCAGAAACATCAGACTCAGTGGATCATTCCCTCCCTTTGATATACTTTCTCAATTGGCTTCTAGAATAACACATTCTGTGAGTTTCCTCAAATCCCACCTTGTACCCCAAAGTCATCTTTGTTGGTTCCAGGTCTTCCCCTGACCCATTAATGTAGGGGCTCCTGGTGACATGGTCTGTAACCCTTTTCTTTTTTTAAAATTTTTTATTTGTTCTAATTAGTTGTACATGACAGTAGAATGCAATTATACAATTTGATAGATCATGCATAAATGGAGTGTAATCTCTCATTTTTCTGATTATACATATTTTAGGATCGCATCAGTCATATGTTGCTGGTAGGAATTGAAATTGTTGCAACCATTATGGAAAGCAGTATGGAGATTCCTCAGAAAACTTGGAATGGAACCACCATTTGACCCAGTTATCCCACTTCTTGGTTTATAACCAAAGGACTTAAAATCAACACATGACAGTGATACAGCTACATCAATGTTCATAGCAGCTCAATTTATAATAGCTAAATTATGGAACCAACTTAGATGCCCTTCAACAGATGAAGGGATAAAGAAAATGTGGTATATATATGATGGAATATTACTCAGCTTTAAAGAAGATTGAAATTATGGCATTTGCTGGTAAATGGATAGAGTTAGAGAATGTCATGCTAAATGAAATAAGTCAAACCCAAAAAACCAAAGGCTGAATGTTTTCTTGGATATGCAGATGCTAATTCACAATAGAGGGGGACAGGATAGAATAGAGTTAATTAACCCTTTTCTATCTCTATACCTATTCCTTTATGAATTTCATTTAGCATTTATCCTAAACTAGTATCTATATGCTGAAAATTCCCAACTGTATCCCCATTCTAGGTCTCTCTCTGAACTTCAGACTCATATCCTTCTGCCTGTTCAATAGCTCAACTTAATAGCTAACAGACATTTTAAATGAACATGTCTAAACTGAATTGCTGCTCCATTCTTAGTTGTTGTTTTTTTCTGTCTCAGAAGATAATAACTCAACTCAGGTAATTGCTGTGGCTCAAAAACATTAAGTTTCAACATTTGTAAACACCTGTGAAACCATCACCACAGCCAAGATCTAGGAAAGATTGCCCCTAAAAGGTTCCTTGTGCATTTACCATTCATCCTCTACTGCAGGAAACTTTTACCTGTTTTTTTTTTTTCTCTATAGATTAACTTGCATACATATAAATGAAATCATATAGCATTTTCCATTATGTATCTGACTTTTCATTCAGCATAATGATTTTAAATTCATCTGGGTGAATAATGTAGGTGAATTTGACTTTAGATTTACTAACTTAAACTAGCATGAATTACCATGATAGAATCAGGACAAAGCCAATCTTATCTGTCTTTCTATAGGAGTGCTTCAGAATAGACACATCTCAAGACAGAAACTATGAACTACAATGGTCTTCAATTAATTTAGGGATACTCTAAAAAGTCGTGATTTTCAGTGGAAAATCCCAAGTTAGCAAGCAGAAGCTACTCGAATATGGTGGTGGGATTAAAAAAATCCTTTTGGGGGAGTAGTGAGGATGAAAGGTATCAATAGCGGGGAGCTATTGCAGATGGTTTTCAAATGGTTTTCAAGACTGTATTAAACTGAAATAAATTTCTTCTATATTTAACTCATAAAAATTAAATAAGGCAAGTATTTTTCAGGTACAGCACAAAAATGGTTATCAATCCCTTCTGTTTACCAAAACAGTTCCCATAATCCAGGTGTCATAAGATTTATTAATGAAAATATAGCATAGAACATCTTTGTATTTATTAAAATAGTAAATAATTTTTAAAAACCTGTTGGTATCCTTGTCTTCTCAATCCAACTTGATGTTTGTTGGCTCCTAGGACACTTCAAGGATGTCACTCTGAAACAGTTTTCATACAAACGATCTCCCAGGGGCTGAATTATTTCCTGGATTGGCCTCTCACAGGTTTCAAAAAAATATCTTCGTTGGTCTTTGCTAAGACCCTGAATCATACTTTGGGAGCTGAAAGAAATTGGGTTCTGTGATCTCAATTTCAAACAGCAAACCAACCATACAAGAGTAAGGTACTGCCATGTTCTACTGGTATATTGTTCCTCAGAGCAGGCAAAGTTTATATATATATAAGATATATATCTTATCTTACATAAGGAAGATCAAAGGGGTTAAACTATTTGCTCAAGATCACCTAGCTAATAGGAGACAGAGGCAAATCTAGAAGTCATACCTTCAACTTGAAGTACTTTTTCTATTACTTTCTCTTATCTTGATACATCATTCTATTTATTTCCATAGAATATGATAGAGATATGATAAATAATATTTTTAAAAAATTAAATCTTAGTTTAAAAGAATTGATTTTAGATCCAATTATGGATATGTCCAAAGGTGTCTTACACATTGGTCTTACAATCTGTAAGGCACCTTTGGGACAAGACTGTCTATGTTTTTCCTTAGAACCTATTTTAACCATCAGAAACCAAGTTCTCAGGGGAGAAACCAAGGAAGGGAGAAAGAACATACTATGCTATCTCTGTTGTATCAATTCAGGCAATTTTCAAATTCTTACCTTGATTACCTATTTCACTGTCTAGATGTTTGTTTATATCATTATTCCTAAGGACAGGGAAGCTTGCCAAGGGTGATAGAGATATAACAATTGTTGGTACACACAAAACTACAAAGTCTGTGTATGTAATCTCTGAATTCCATTTCTATCCCTTTTTCAGTTTTCAGGTACTAGTTTTATCTTCCAGTGACCAATGCTCCAAATGCCATTACACAGAGTAAAACATTTGATTATGATTAATTCGTTCTAAAGCCCTAAATAATTCACTAATGTCAGAGATATTTGTTTTAAAAGAGAAACTCAGATACTGCAATAATGAGTGCATGGGAATAAATGTCTATAGAATTTAAGGCAACCACTGGGGAGAGCTTGGCAATACTGAAATCTTAGAACCTTCAAAATACATCTTAGGGGTACTTTTATATGTCTGAAAGTGACTGAGTCACAGACACTAGGAACAACTGAATATAAGGAGATATTCAATTAGCAATGGTTATCAGAAAGTCACTTGAACCTATTGCTTTATAATTTAAAACCAAAATTTTGTAAGACAGAGGAAAATGAGTAAGGTAGTTAAACAGAAGAAATCAAATAGTTTTCCTACCTCAAGTATTTTTTTAGAAGCCAAGAAGGAGCTTGTCCAGGTATTTTCACTATAAAAGAGAATATACCATAAAATATCTGGTTACGTGTTAAGATCAACAAAATGTAATAGTATACTTTTTGTCAATGCATTTATCTATTTAATGGTTAGCTTCATTGAGATTATCTTCAATTAATCTACTATTGTCTCATTCAGATATATAAAATGTAAGAGTACATATTTCCTCTGGAAGCCTTTTGATTAAACTGTTTCCAGAGAATAGCAAACAGTAGAAATACCTAATTGTAACTGTCAGTTCATAATTGAGTGTTTGGATCTATGAAGAATATCTACATATACACTAAAGTGACTAACCTTTTAGAGAGCCAATTCAGGACACAGACCTACCAGACCCCCCCAAATTTAATTCAGTACATTATGTAATAAATAATCATACATTATTATTTTAAGATAAAATAGATATTCAAATTTATAATCATTCTGCATTATTTGCTTTGCTAATACATGCTATTATTTAAGCAAAACCATAACTAGTTAAAAGTGGCAGTTTTCATTAATAGAATTAAACAAATAGTATGTATGAGAAAGTAGAATATTTTTGTCTCCTTTCCTCTGTATAGACTTTAACTCTTTATTATTTCAATTTTATAGGCCATACTATTGTATATTCCTTTAAAAGTTGAAAGTAAATACTTTTGTATTTATGGGAGCTAATTAGGTATTCCCTATATTGAATAAGAATTACCGATGCTTTCTTTCTGTCCCATGATACAGCAGGATGTTTTTGCTGTTTCATTTTTCAATAATATGTCTCTTAACTGCCTACAGCCTTTAGAGTATCATTCCTTTGTTTTATGTAGTGGTAAAATGGAATTCACGCAAACATAAATTCCTTTTTTTGTTGTTTTTTGTTTTTGGTACTCAGGGGTGCTTAACCACTAAGCAACATCACCAGCCCTTTTTAAAAAAATTTCTATTTTGAGCAGGACGTGGTGGCATGTGACAGTAATCCCAGTGGCTCAGGAGGCTGAGGCAGGAGGATCACAAATTCAAAGTCAAACTTCAGCAAAGCAACGTGCTAAGCAACTCAATGAGACCCTTTCTCTAAATAATATGTAAAATAGGGCTGGGGATGTGTTTCAGTGGTTGAGTGCCCCTGAGTTTAATCCCTGGTACCCTTCCCTGCAAAAAAAAAAAAATATTATTTTGAGGCAGGGTCTTGTTTAGTTGCTTAGGACCTTGCTAAATTGCTGATGCTGGTTTTGAACTTGTGATCCTTCTGTATTAGCCTCCCAAGTTCCTGGGATTTCAGGCATGTGCCACTGCACCCAGCTATCAAATTCCTTTTGACTTGTAGTCCTGCTTTTATCAAGCCCATATAACACTGATACTGTCCAATCCATGGTTATGATACCGAGTTAGATATCCTGTAACAAAAATGTTTTGAGCATGCAGTACTTAGGATCTTACGTATTACCAAGAGCAAGAGTTTAAATGTCAATCTGCTTTGTATCTTCAGACTTGTTTTGGCAGATGAGCTGTTGGTTGCTCAGGCACTTTATGTTATAGATTCATCATGCAGATGTCTTTATCTAAAATGTCCATTATTTTTAGACACCCTGAAGTACATTTGAGACAGAAGGGCCTGACAACAGCCAAGAATTACTTCTGATTTTTCTTTCATTTTGACAGCTGTGGGTGCTCTAAATACCCTGCGCAGCTACATCAGACTTCCACAACTTCTTCTGAAGACCTTTGCTTTGGTCATGCAGGTTTCAGTCTTGGGTCCATCCCAGATGACTCTGCCTCACAGCCTCCCTGAATGACCCTGCCCCTCTGCAGCTGGTTTAAGTGTCCCCACTCTATTCTGTGAGAAGCCCCTTCCCTATCTAAAACTAACAAGAAAGTCTGTGATTCACTAGCAGGATGCTGTATGCATTCATGAGCCCACATTTTTTGTCTACATAAGCAGGCTTCTCTTTCCCCTTGCGGGAAAGGTCTATGTACTGCTTCTCTTAAGCTGTAGTAAAAGTCCTAATAAAATATCTTTTGAATGATTTTGTTTTGCCTATACATGATTTTTATCTCAAATAGAGTGGGCTAAGATGTGTGCACTAAAATTTTCTGGCACCAAAACCTGCCAGTAATCAGAGTTGGTAATGCTGAGGACAGCTAGCTGCTGAGAGCTGCAGGAAAAGCTGCTGGGAGAGCTGTTAATCCCAGCTGCAGAAGGAACTGTAAGCTGAGCTGCCAGAAAGGCAAAGGGGAGAACTGCTACCACCAAGAACTGAGAGTTGCTAACCCCCAAAGCTCAGAGTTGCTAACTCCTAGGGAGCTGCACTTTGCCTATTTGTGATTTCTGTCTGAATTGAGCAAAAGGACCTTCAGTGGATTGGTAACTCATTGACTGTCATCAGAAGTTAAATTTCTCTTTCTCAGGGAAACAGTTTTTTTAAACACAGATAATTTGAACTTAAAATGAAGGAGGATCCCAAATAAATTACAGTTTTAGTGCTTAATTTGTATGTTCCTTTCCAGTGACACATTTTTTTTTTTGAGGTCTTAGTCTTATTTCCCCTCAAGAAGTCATTTTCTCACCATATGAGCTTTTGTCACAACCTGGGCATGATAATGATCAACTCAGATACAGCCAGTTCATCTTCTTGGCTCCTTAAAACCTCTTCAAAGATCCTTGGGTTTGGAGAAGCAGCACATAAATTGTTTCACTGATTTTCTTTCCTGTATTCTTATCCTCAGAGTATTTCTAAATTAGAGAAGGATATTCCCTTTCTGTCCCTCACTTGAAAATGTAATTTAATGGAAGAACAACATTTTGATAGCTTCTCAATGCCTAGCAACACTGACAGCTACTGTATACACATGTCTAAGGAGGCTCTCTTCTTCCAGTTCTATAAAAGTAAAAAAATTTCATATTTTGAGGAAACTAAAATGTGACATAAAACTTTCATTATGAAAGCCTCAATGTCACAAGTTAGCAAATCACACCCAGTTGTAGTACAAGATGTGGGAGGCTTTATTACATAAGATCTTTTAATTTTCTTTGGTAAAAGGCTAACTGACAGGACCACGCTAAAAATTTCCATTTTCATTGCCACCAATACAGATTGATGAGCACAACTAGTTTGTATTTGGACAAAATATTAATAATATTTGTTTTTAAGTTTTCTTTGGTTTTGTTAGAATCTTCATAGAAATGGCTTATCTGAAATCCCATTTTTCAAATCAAAATATAAAGGAGCCAGAATTTCCTTTTTGTTGACCCACAAGGTATTTTAGTGGCAACCCATGAATTAGGAAATACAGTTTTATTCTGTTTCATCAAGCCATCCAGGAAATGGTATGATAACTATTCATTCATGTGGTATGCCCAAGTGAATTCACCAGCAAGGTTTTTTTTTCTCTTTTTTTCAGGGTGGAGGACTGAACTCAGGGTCTTGCCAGTACTAGGCAAGCACCCTGCCACTGAGCTAAATCCCTAATCCCACCAGCTATTATTTTTTGCTTGTCTCATCCTGAACTCATGAGATTTAGTCTCCCTGTGTACTTATATCTCTTTTCCTTCATAATGCCCAGGTCAACCTAAAAGTCAAGTTGAGACACACCTCCTGTGAGAACAAATGGTTTATTGGAGTCAAGATGAAGATGATCACTTGGGAAAAACACCTTCTAGTTACCATTACCCACAATAGTGCTTCAAGATTTTACAGAACGGTGGCTGTGTCTGTAGCTTTAAATCGTGAGAGGGGGTGCTGCTAAAAATTACTTGTGAGTCACTTGTCAGGAATTATGGTGGTAGTAAAGGTTAAGCTGCCTTGTAAAAAAGGCGTTGGGTGCCAGCAGCTCAGGAGGCTGAGGCAGGAGGATCATGAGTTCCAAGAAAGCCAGCTGCTGCAGTAGTAAGGCACTAAGTAACTCCATGGGACCCTGATTCTAAATAAAAATACAAAGTAGGGCTGGGGATATGGCTCAGTGGTTGAGTGCCCCTGAGTTCAATCCCTGGTATCCTGCCCCCCACCCAAAAAAACCCAGTTGGGTGTGGTCTCAGTCTCTTAGTAGTTTGGGTCTGTTGTACCAAAGGTCAGTAGAGGTTAACAAATAATATTTGGTCTAGTCTGATGATTAACTCATGTCTGGGGGTGGACATGTCAGCAGCCAAGTTCAAAGGTTTAGCTCTGAATGTGTCTGAGGTCAGATTTAATTATGCCTCCAAACTCCATTTTAAGTACTCTAAACCAATGCTACTACATTTTGATATCTTCCTTGACAAACAGGTCCAGATTCTTTTCTGCATATCATACCATATGCTCTAATATGCTTAATTATCTCCCTAACTAGTTATCTAGTTATATATGTCCTTCTATCCTTCTATCTGTAATTAAAATAACATAATCATTTAACTTTCTCCTTCCACCCCTCTTTTTTTTTTTTTTTTTGGTGATGTCTGAGGTCAAACTGATATTGGTATTGTACTTATTCTCTCTTCATTATCTGAAAACATGGACCTGATTTTCACATTCAGATTGAACTGGCACGAGTTCATATAAAGCACAACAGTTAATTCACAAGTAAAGTCAAAGATGAACTGTTAACATTTCAGGGTGGTAGTTTACATGGAAGCCTCAGTTTTCTGATGGATCCAAGAAGTCATTGAGTTTCAGTTTATTTAATATTTTCTTATTATAGGGCAAAATGATGATTTTCAAGATTTATTCACATTGGATCTACAACCATATGTTCCTCTTTGGATTGTGTAGAGGGAAATGAGGTGAGGGGAAAGGGTAGGGGAAGGAAAGATGGTGGAATGAGACAGACATCATTATCCTATGTACGTGTATGATTGCATGAATGGTGTGACTCTACTTTGTGTACAGAGAAATGAAAAGTTATACTCCATCTGTGTACAATGAATCAGAATGCATTCTTGCTGTCATATACAACTAAGGAACAAACAATTAAAAACCCGTATGTTCCCATACTATATTTAAATAGTCTCTATTTTCTTCTCAGAGTAGTTTTAGCTCTTACATTTAGGTCCATTTTGAATTAATTTAGTGAATGATGTAAGGACTGTGTTCAACCTTATTCTTTTGCATGTAGAAGTCCAGTTTTCCCAGTACCATTTATTTTTTACTAATCAAATTGTCTTGGTACCTTTGTGGAAAAATCAGTGATAATAAATATGTGTTTATTTCTATATTCTTTTTCTATATTCTTTTTTTTTTTTCCTGCGGTGCTGGGGATTGAACCCAGGCCTTGTGCTTGCAAGGCAGGTGCTCTGCCAACTGAGCTATATCCCTAGCCCTCTATATTCTTGTTATGGTTTGCATATGTATGAAGTGTTCCCCAAAGGTTTCTGTGCTATGCAGGAATGTTTGAAAGTAAAATGATTGAACTGCAACCTAATCAGTCCATCTGTTTGAATGGACTGATTGGGTGGTAACTAAGGCAGGTGGGGTGTAGCTGGAGGAGGTGGGTAACTCGGAATGCATCCATGCATGTATGTTCTCTGCATCCTCTTCTTCCTCTCTGCTTCCTGGCTGCCATGAATGGAGAAGAACCCATTCACCATGTCCTTCTATCATGATGTTCTGCCTCACCTTGGGCCCAGAGCAATGAAGCAAGAATAAACTTTCCCTCTTCTAAGTAGTTCTTCTTGGGTATTTTGGTCACAGTGATGTAAAACTGACTAACACAATTCTCAAGTCTGTTTCACTGATTTATATGTCTACCCTATGCCAGTAACACACTGTCTTGATTTCTATAGCTTGGCAGTAAATTTTGTAATCAGGAAGTATGAATTCTTGAACTTTGTTGTTCTTTTTTTTAAAAAAAAATTAATTCTGGGTCTCTTGTATTTCCATATCAATTTCAGGTTCAGTTTGTTAGTTTCTGCACAGAAGGTAACTGAGATTTTGATAGGATTGTACATTATTTGTCAATTGGGGGAATACTGCCACCTTAATAGTATTAAATCTTCTCATCCATGAACACTGGGGTATCTTATCATTTACTTAGATTTTTAATATATTTTGATAAAAGAAAAGTTATGAGGTATTCTAAATTAATACAAAGGATTCAGAATGGAGTATGGGAGAGATAAAGGAAGTTAATCAGTTAACATTTGTGAAGGAAGCCAACAAAAAGACTACTTCACATTCCCCTATGTTGAAACCTTGACTTAAATCCTGTCATGGCCAGTGATCATTTATATGGAGTTTATATGTATAAACACAGAAAAAGGTCTCAAATTCATATGCTAAAATGTGATTTTTACTTACTTATGTTTATTTCTACTTTTTGACATTACATTTTTTAAAAAACATGTGTAAAAGTTACATATAAAAAGCTGAATTGCTTGGGAGTGGGGTTGTAGTTCAGTGGTAGAGTGCTTGACTAGAACGTGTGAGGCACTGGGTTTGATCCTCAGCACCGCATAAAAATAAATAAATAAAATAGAGGTATTGTGTCCATCTACAACTAAAAAAATATTTTTAAAAAAGCAGAATTGTTTGACTGATCACTACTAGAAAGAATAAAGTTCAGATGAATTAACTATATTAATTATAATAGAAGTAATTCTTTCCTTGGTGTGGTTTTTATCTCTATTTCTATTTTTAAATTAATTTGTTATTTCAGAAACCAGATGGCAAGAATGGAGGAAAGATAGCTAGCATAGAGGGAAGGGAGGGGTGGGGGTGGGTGGGGGGTAAAATTAATAACAAAATGTGTGACAGATACCATTGCCCTGTGTACATGCATGAACGCACAGATGGTGTGACTCTACTTTGTGTACAACCAGTGAAACAATAGCTGTACTCCATTTGTGTTCAATAAAAAAAAAAAAAAAAAAAAAAAAAGAAACCAAATGGATACATGGATATGGAATATATATATATAAAATATGCATATTATATATACATATATGTAACATATATTTTAATTAGGTTACCTCAAATCCTTTTTGGAAATAGGTGTCATGTATATTTATAACAAATTAATATACACATACAATTAAGCAATTGTTTTAGATAAAATTAAGTATTACTTAAGTTTTTCCCCCAAAGGACCACAATTAAAGATAATATGATAGAAATTCAGAAAAAAATGCCAGTGATGCTGGAGTATCAGTTAACAATTCACATCAGACTTAATGGTTCACATCAAAAGCAAATGAACAGCCTATAATTTAATTTCTCTCCTGAGATCAACCTCTATGATCTCAGGAAGAATATGGGTTTTAAAACATTACATCCCAATACCCTCTTTGGGGAAAACCTTTCAAAACCTTGGGATATCCCTCAAAAATCTCTGTCTTCTCATATAACTGACCACTGCTTTGTCTGCTCCTTAGGAACCTGTATGAACTCCTGGCACTGCACCTGTAGTCTGGTGCTTGTTTACTTGCTTTTCTTCCCTGATAGAAGATGAACTCCTGCAGGAAAGAAATGGAATCCTATACTTCTTAATACCTCTAGCACCAAACACAATCACAACCTCAAAGTTGTGGCACAAAAGTACTGTTGTTGAGTAAATGAATCAATCACTTATGACAAGGTGAAGCAGAACATTACCTTTCACATCAGAGTTTGATTCTTTGTGTTTTTGCAGTACATGTTCTCTACCATAAACCTAATGGAATAGAGAATCAGAAGGAAAACAATAGAATATTACAAACATGAAAGTGGGGTATATTTCCTATATGCTTTATGATATGATGGGTTTTTAACAAACATTTCTCATTTTATTTTTTAGGTTTAAAATGGCCAAAAATATGTCACAAATCTGAACCTTCATTATCTTTTATAACATGACTTTTCTCCTACATCAATGAAAAAAAAAGTTTGTTATTGTTTTTTCACTGCTACAGGGAGTTCAGAAAATTTCCACTCCACAGAATAAACATAGTGCAAAAGAGACAAAAAACTATAGTTATAACATCACTTGTTTAAATTAAAGATCGAGAAAGATTGTGAAACGGATGAAAATAAACAAAATTATATGAAAATCTATGTACAGATTGCTAAACTGTGCTTATATACAACAGATGAAAAATACTTTTTTGAAGCTCATAAAGAAGTCCAGAGAAAGGAAGAGCATGAAGATAAGATACTGCTTTCTATCTTGAAAGGACATGCCAGTATGACCCAGGTGGACTAGAAGAGACACATACTATAATTACGTCTGCTAATATTGAGTCTACAAATCATTATGTGACTGTGAAAATATTTTAAATATTTCCAAACTTTTTTATTTATCTGTATGTATGGATGTTATAGTTTTCCAAAAAAGTCTGAGGAAGGAAAAAGGAATTGAAAACATTTTGCCAACATGTAAAGCATATCAACTATGTAGTAAAAGCAGACTATGACACAGAATTGAAGCAGGACATGTCCCAGCTATTTGGGAGGCTGAGGAAGAAGGATGGCTTGAATCCAGGAAATGGAGACCAACCTGGGCAACACAGCAAGGTTCTGTGTCAAAGATCAAAAACACAAGCCCAAACCCCACAAAACAAACAAAAACATGAAATAGAGTTAAAATCTAAAATCAGCTTCTTTCTTGACATAACTGTCAGAAAAAAAAAGACACTATATAGAAATGGGTAAAAACCAAAACTTAATTATTGAAAGGGGAAAGAAATAAATATTCTAGAAAAAAATACACAAAAAATAGCAATATTATGTAATTGCTAGAATTTGCTGAGACAGGTGGTAAAGTCTGGCTAAAGAAAATTCACTTGTATGAGTTGATTCAGTGAACTCCTAGTGTCATTTTTAAAACTTATCTCTTCAGTGAAATACTGCTGCAAGCCATAAAAAACAATCACACTCATCCCCAGAAAAACATCACCAGGCCAGTGATCTTTGAAACATAACATAGTAATTTATAATGATTTTTAATGAAACTTTCAAAATCAGTGACTGAAAGTATCTTGATAGAAAAATAAAGTTAACTACAGTGCTTAAAAAATAACTTACTAATGTTATTTTAGGAACATATTGATGCCTTATGAGCAAACAAAATATAAACAAATAGTAAGCTTGGAATCATCGATTAAGTTGTTTTCCAGGCATTTGCCTCAGTTAAGATGAGATTGTTCACTCTTTTTGTCAATGATAACTAGAAAAGAAATTCTAGGCAGTGACTATGAACTCCCATTAACTCATGGGCCAATTCAGAATGGTATGCAACTTTCTAAAAGTATTTGATAATTATTTTCCATGTGAAAATATTTTAAATTAAATATAGATTATGATTTCGTAACAATTTTTTTTTGCAGTGCTGAGGATTGAACCCAGGGCCTTGTGCTTGTGGGGCAGGCACTCTACTAACTGAGCTATATCCTCAGCCCTAACTATTTTTAAAGCTCCAATCAAAAAAGAAATCAAATACATGAGCATCAGTATAAAGCAGTATATCATTTTGCATTACATATAACTTGGATGAATGAGGAAAACCACCATAAGTAAATATGTTCTTACAATATTACACATACCTGCAAATAACACAGAACAATTAGAGGGTTTGTTTACCGGACAAAGAATCTTAAAATTTTATTCATACAGCATTCTTGAAATAATATAATTCTAGAATTTAGAATAGATTGGTGGTTTCCAGGTGTTATGCTTTGGTTTTGGATTGTCCCCAAAGTCTCATGTTGAAAGCACCATAGCAAGGCTCAGAAGTGGGACTTATAGGCAATGACTGGTTTTGACCTCATCAGTAGATTAATTAATCCATTTAATGGCTGAATGGACTATGGAGAGGTAGGATCTAGCTGGAGGAAGTAGGTTATTGAGGGTGCACCCTGGAAAGGTTTATTTTATCTCCCGCCTCACTTTCCAGCTGTCTTGAGCTGAGCAGCTTTCTTCCAACAGATCCTTCTACCATCATGGTGTCTTACCTCAGGCCCAGAGCAATGGGGTCAGCTCACCATGGACTGAAACCTCTGAAACTGTGAGCTGAAATAAACTTTTCCTACTTGAAGTTGTTTCTGTCAGGTACTTTGGCTACAGTGACAAAAAGCTAATATACTGGGAGTTAAAATTATGTGGGAAGGGAACAAGGATGGCTAAAGAGAAGTGGCATGATGTGACAGTTCTGTATCTTGAATGTGATAAGAGTTGCAGCATAAATGTGATGGAATTACATAGAACTGTATGCATATGTACACACATGCACATGCATTGGTACACAAGTGAATGCTTGCATACTCATAATCTAAATAAGATTTGTGGACTGTACCAGTGTCAGTTTCATGGTGTTGAGTAGATTTATGGCAGATGCTAACACTGGGTGAGGAAGAATGTTAAGGTTTGAATATGAGGTGTCTCCACCCTTCTGTTAATGCAGAAATATTTGGAAGCTAAATGATTAGATTATGAGAGCTGTAACCTAATAGGTCCATCCTGGTTTGAATAGACTGGTGTTAACTATAGGTAGGTGGGGTGTGGCTGGAGGAGGTGGATCACTGGGGGTGTGCCCTGGAAGTGCTGTTCTTCCTAGTTGTCCATTCTCCAAGACAGTTTAGCTTATATCTGGCAATAAATCCACCAATCTTCTCTTAATGGCTTTTTACCATACTTGCGCTATTTCTGTTGTTGTTCTTTACCACACTTGGCTGGTTGCCCTTAAGTCTGAAATTCTCTAACCTCTGCTGCATTTGAAATTAATTCTTTTGGGAAGAGATTAGGAAGCTCTCTGATTTTTGGACTGGTTCTACCTGAGAAAAAATGTTGAAGCCTTGGACCTGGAACTGGGGGTAGAAACAATTGCAGTCTTCTGACTAATACCATTGCTTTACGAGCTGTGTAGCAGGTGGAAAGAGGGCAGGAGCCACAGGCCTCTCCACTTGCTTTCTCTAGTATGGAACCACCACTTTATAGGCCAAGGCAAGGATGATTAGGGTCCAGGTAATTCTCAGTGGTGTAGCACTCCAGGTAAAACCTCCATCCCTTGAATAGGGTCTGGTAGAAGGGAGCTCCCACCTTTTGTTTGCAATTACCTGGAACTTAGCACAGCAACAGGTAGCTGGAGGCAGGATAAAAACACTGATGTCCTGCCCCTCTTGGGAAAATAGCCTTCTGATGGCTGTGGGGTAAAAGGGTGCAGTTTCCTTGGCTGTGCTAGTCTGGAGTAGAGTTTCTGTCTCACAGAGCTGAGAGATGGGGAGGGAAGGACTCTGGAGTGAAATATGGGAGGCTTGTGCTGTTTTCAATGAATTTGAAAATTTCCTTGAATAGTTTTTTGTTTTTGCATTCGTTGGACCTTCTAGATACTTCTTCATTCTTTCTTGCATAGTATTTGACAATTTTGCTGGTAAATGGGTTTGTTGAGTTCCTCATGCTGTCAAACAAAAGTCAATCTCTTAGCACCATCTATTTTTCCCCTTATATTTCCATTTAGTTTTTCTTAGTTTTAATTTTTTCTTCTTGCTATCATGGATACATCTTACAAACTTCCTCAAATATTTTTAGAGTAAGAGGTAAAAAAATACAATATCTAAATATGACACCTTAATAATACCTGGCTTTCATCTGTCAAGGATGAGTAAAATTTTAATCATTAACTTTTCTTGGATAAAATTATGGTATAAGAAGCATAAGAGAATATAACCTGCCATTCTCTTGCATTTATTTGTTTTTAAAAACCTCTTAACCAGATTAAGAAAGTCTTACCTCTTCTCTGGCATTCTGGTGGCGTGCGATGATAGAATTCCTTTCCTTCTTTGTTTTCAGACATTTTTTCTTGGTTTTTATCTAGGCAAAATATTCATATTTAAAATCAATATATAATCAATACATCAATGATCATATATATACAGACATAGAACAATCTTAAAACTTACTTCCAGAAGACGGATAAGTCCTGTTCCTTTTCCTCCTAAGTACAACCAAGTACTCTAGATATCCAAAAGGTGAAAGCTGGAGTGTTGTATTGTTGTTTCCAATTTTTTACTCCTCTATAATAGGATTATATATTCCCCAATCTTAACCATGTAACTTTGTGGCTTCTATAATAGGATTATATATTCCCCAACCTTTACCATGTAACTTTGTGGCATCTCCCACTATAGATGGAGTATAGTTCAAAAATTTACTGATGTTGGGTCTCATTATATGACTTATAATGGTTAATGGAATGTTAGTGAATATGCTGTCAGGTGTGGTTGTAATATGACATACGGTTGCCATGAGAAAACATAGTTATAAACAGGCTTATATTGTTGGTTGTCCCACTTACTGGGTTTTCACCATTGGATTTTTTTCTTGAGTAATCTCTGATCCAAGGATAATGAGAAACATGTGAAATGTAACTGGACTCAATCTGAAACCAAGACCAGTTGACCCTATCCAAGTCTAGCACAGCCAACCTGCAGACCCATGAGTGAAAAAAGTTTGTGTTAAGTCATTGAGGTTTTAAAGTTGTTAGCTAAGCAGAAAGTAGCTAATCAACCTAGGATCTGCTTCGTTTGCTTACTCACTTCCTAAATCACCTCTTCATTTTGGTCACCCCCTTCAAAACTGCAGTCTCCACCTAAACTCTTTATTCCTCTTCTTGCTGTAATTTCCACCTCAGGCACTGATCCCCATGGAACATGCATATATTTTACTCATTTATCTTATTTATTGTGTCTCTCCCATCAGAATATAAGATAACAAAGGGAAAGATTTTTGTCTCATTTGTTCACTGCTCTATCCCCAGCACATAGTGCCGGGTGCTCCACCTATGTAGTTGGAGCACAATATGCAGTTGAGTAATAAATGTGTAAATGAGTATTGGGCTAATAAGCAGGTGATGGCTGTCAGGCTGCCACCTCTTTCACTAAAAAGTGGTGTGATTTTTGAGAAGCAATTTAATCTCTTCAGATCTTAACCATTATTATCTATAAAAGGTGTGAGAAAAAACCCTAAAGTTTAAAAATTCTATTATTTAAATATATGCACATAATCAGAAACATTATTATTATGCAATAATTATATAACTGCAAACATTTTCCAGATTGTTAGTCACAATAAGAAAAGAGACCTAAATAGCATATCCATATTATTAGAAAAATTTTTAATTATACCTGAGAAGTTACCTTGAGAAGATATGTCTGAGAGTCATTGGATTCCGAACTGTCAGAGCCTCGGCTACTACAAAAATAATAATTTTAGTTTGCAGAATGTTTTTGTGGCATTTTAAAATTTCAATTGTTTCTGGATGCAGTGATACATGCTTATAGTCCCAGTTACTAGGGAGGCTGAAGTTGAGGAATTGCAAATTCAAGGCCAGCCTGGGCAACTTACCAAAACTTGTCAAAAAAAAAAATGAAAAAGAAAAAGAAAAAGGCTGGAGATGATTGCTTAGTGGTCAAGCACTTGCCTAGGATGTATGTGTTCCTTACACTTAATGGTGAGAAACTAGATGCTTTTGTGCAAAGACTAAAAACAGGGCAGGCATGGCCCCTCTCAGCACCTCTATTCAATATTAAACTGAAGGTCCTAGCTAATATGGTAAGACAAGAAAAGCAAATAAAAAGTCAGATAGGTAAATAATAAATAAAACTTTCTAGATTGAATCTTAGGAATAAATAAGTAAATATGTACACATGTGTGTACAAGTATTTTCATATATACAATAAGATAAATACATGTTTATGTTTTAAAACATGTCATTATTATTTATTATTTAAATCTGTCCTTTTTGGCTAAGAAATTATATAGCTAGGTTATCATATTTACAGCAGTATCTGAGTGAATGTGCACTAGAAAATATTTTGTCATTAAGCGAGATAACTTTCAAAGCTGTTTCATCTTTGCTTTACTATTTTATACCTTAATTATAAAATATTATTTGTTTTAGTACCACTAAATATTGCACTTTATAAAGAAATATTTTTTATTACAAATGGAATGCATCAATCCTTTTTTTTCTGGGTACTGGGGATTGAACCCAGGGGTGCTTAACCACTGAGACACATCCCCAGCCCTTTTTGTATTTTATTTAGAGACAGGGTCTCACTGAGTTACTTAGGGCATCACTAAGTTGCTAAGCGACTTAGGAAGATCATGACTCAAAATAAAAAATAAAAAAGGCTTGGGATGTGGTTCAGTGGTTAAAAGCCCCTGGGTTCAATCCCTGGTAAAAAACAAAAAACAAAAAACAAACAAACAAACAAAAAAAACCAAAAACTAAACAAAACTCAAACCCTTGAAAAATACCTAGAGTAATAATAACCACTATCTAGGTATGTTATCTAAATAACAATTTTCACTAAAAGGAATCAGGATTTCTGGGAGAAATGGTGTATTCCAGTTCTAGGGCACGGAACATACAAGATGAGCCTAAGAAATCTTATCATGACTAATTATCAGTCATGTCAAAAACTCAGGTCAACTTAAAGCATCTTCTATTGATCAGAGTTGGGGAAATTTGAGTATTAGAATGATAATGACTGTAAATGATTAGAACATGTCAAATATGAACAAATCCATGAGTTCAAAACAATACTGTCTGCAAACAAATATATTAGTCACCAGTGGAAATTTCAGAATTTGAAACTGTATAATTACAAGGAAGAATAAAACATTTATTCTTCTTTTACTATAGAAACTGTTCTAAAATCAATACCTTCCTTCTTCCAACAATATTCCCTTAGCATTGAATTTTGTACTTTTTTATTCACTAATATTATAGTACTTTTATGTCATCTCTATAAAAGTGTCAGTTCTCTGTGGGAAATGATAACACTAAAGACAATCTGGAGAGCGGGAAGACCAAACCACAAGACTAATAGAAAATAATGAACAAAATTTCAACAATAAATCCTTCCCTATCAATAATTACTATAAAATGTAAATGGGTTAAATTCCCCAGTCAAAGGACACAGAATAACTGAATGGATTTAAAAACAACACCCAACTACATGCTGTCTCCAAACTTCCCTTTAGATTTAAGGACATACATAGGCTGAAGGTAAAGACATAGAAAAGAGATATCTTACGCAAACAGTACCAAATGGAGTGGGAGTAGCTATACTTACACCAGACAAAGTAGACTTTAGGTAAAAAACTATCACAAGATTATTAAAATGATATTTTGCTGTTTTATTTCATTTCCCTGCTTAATAGTGAGGTTGAGTATCTTTTAATATATTTTTTTGTTTTTCCCCTTTGTGAATTATCAGTTCATATATTTTGTAGTTTTCCATTTATTATCTTTTACTTTGTTTGCTTTGTATAGCAATCATTTCTTGTTTATATATATTGAAACATATTCTTTCAATTTCTGTCTAGCTTATTAATATTGTACTATTTTACTGTGAAGACATTAAAATTTTAATATAGTTAAAAAACTATTACAAGAAACAAAGAACATTGTGTAAGTATAAAAGTATTAATCTATCAGGAAGATATGATGGATACACATACATCCATTATATCTTGTGTGCATACACACACACACTCAACATCAGAGTACCTAAATATATGAAGCAACTTGACATACTAGAGGGAGAAATATATAGCAATATAATAATAGTAGGAGGCTTTAATATCTCACTTTCAATAATGGATAGAAGATCAATAAGGAAACAGAGGACTTGAACAATACTACGGATCAAGTAGATCTAATGGATGTATACAAAACATTCCACTCAAAAGCAGTAGAATCCATATCTTCCCAAGTACACATGAACTTTCTTTATAACGAATCATGTTAGGTCATAAAACAAGTCTTAACAAATTTAAGAAGACTGAAATTATAACAAGTATCATGCTGATCACAAAGGAATGGAACATTAATCAATAGCAGAAGGAAAATTGAAATATTCACAAATAAATAGAAATTAAATGGCACAGCTTTGAATGATCCATTGGGTTAAAGGAAAAGTCAAAAAGGAATTTAAAACACACTTAAAGAAAAACAAAATGGAAAATATAACATACCAATATTTATGGGATACAGCAAAAGCAGTAGTGAGGGAAATTTATCGTGATAAACAATCACACTAATGATCTCAATTAAACAACCTAACTTTACACCTTAGTATCTAGGAAGAGAACAAAGCTGGAGGTGTCCTTCTTCCTGATTTCAAGTTATATTATAATAAAGCTACAGACATGTAGACCACTGGAATAGAATCTAGAAACCCCAAATAAATCTGCCCATATATGGTAAACTGCTAATCAACAAGAGTGTCAAGGATATACAATGGAGAAAGAATAGTTTCTTTAACCAATAATGTTGGGAAAACTGGATATCCACATGCAGAAGAATGAAAGTGGACCTTTCCATTTTCAAAAGATAATATTCAGCCTTAATTGGATCCAATTGTAGCAGCCCTTCCCTTTTGCCAGCCCTGATTCTAAAATGAGCTGATCACATAGATTGTATCTCTGAGTACTCCAGTCAGGGTGCAGGTATATGAACAGGCCTACTGCACGCCAAGGCACCCTTGCTAGCCGGGTTGTAGCATGCCCTTCTGGCAGAAGGAAAGGTCTGCCTTGCTGACCCACCCCCCCACCCTCCGCCAAAAAGAAAAAGAAAAAGAAAAGAAACTGGACCCTTGTACTATATAAAAAATGATCGTAAAATGGACTAAACACTTAGAGGCAAGATTTGAAACTGCAAAACTCCTAGGAGAAACACAAAGGCAAAGCTCCATGGTATCGATCTTGGCAATGATTTTATGGATATGACACTAAGAACATAGGCAACAAAAACAAAAGTAAACAAGTTAAACTATATCAAACTAAAAAGGAAAAACAGTGAAATGGCAAATTGTACATCTGATAAAGGATTAATCTTAAAAACATAAGGAACTTCTACAACTTAATTGCCAAAAATATCCAATAATCAAAATGGGTTAAGTGCTTGAATAGGTATTTCAACAAGGAAGACACAGAAATGGCCAACAAGCACATGAAAAGGTACTCAACAGCACTGATATTCAGGGAAATGCAAATAAAGACCACTATGAAATTTCGCCTCATATCTGTTAGGATGGCTATTATTAAGAAACAAAAGACAACAACTGTTTGTGAGGATGTAGGGAAATCAGAACCCTTGTACACTGTTAGTGGGAACGGCGCAAAATGGTGAAGCTGCTATCGAAAATAGTATTGAGGTTCCTCAGCAAACTAAAAATAGAACTACCACATGATCCAGAAATTCTACTCCTGGGTGCTTATCTGAAAGAACTGAAATCCAGAGCCTGAAGGGAGATCAGCACTCCCATGTTGAGTGCAGCACTATTTATAATAGCCAAGATATGGAAACAGCCCAAGTATTTATAAACAGATGAGCAGACAACACGTGGTATGTAATACAGTGGAATACTGCCCAGCTTTAAGAAAGAAGGAATGCTCCAATATGTGACGATATGAATGAACCCTGAGGACATTATGCTGAGTGAAATAAGTCAGTCACAGAAACGCAAATCTGAGTGATTCCACTAATACAGAGTATGTAAAATAGTCAAATTAATAGAATCAAACAATGGAATGATGGTTACCAGGAGCTGAGGTAGGAGAAATGGGAGTTACCAACAGGCATAAAAGTTCAGTTAAGAAAGATGAATAAACTGCAGAGTTCTGCTATACAATATTGTACCGAAAGTCAAAATAATATATTGTATGCTTAAAATCACCGTTAAGAGGGGAGATTTCTTTTTAACTGCTTTTACCACAATAAAGTTAAAAGTAAAGAGAAAGCAATTTATTCCAATGCTGAAAAGAAAACAAAAAACAAAAAACATACTCTTGTATTGGCATTCATGCTCCTTGTTAGCTACCCAAACGATATGAAACTTGTATCCACAGAAAAACCTGCACATGGATGTTTATAGCTGCTTTATTCACAATTGTCAAACCTGGGAAGCAACCAAGATGTCCTTTAGTAGGTGAGTGAATAAACTGTGGTATATTCAGATAATGAAATATTATTGAGTGCTAATGAGCTATTATGTCATGAAAAGACATGAATGGAATTTAAATGCATATTATCAATTGAAAGAAGCCAGTTTGAAAAGGCTAAATACTGAGAAATTCCAACCAAATGACATTCTGGAAAAGACAAAACTATGGAGACAATTGAAAAGATCTATGGTTTCCAGGAGTTAGGAGTGAGGGCAGGAGAGAATAGGTGAACTCTGGAGTGAACCCTTACAGTGAAAATACTCTGTATGATACTTTAATGGGGGATACGTGTTATTATAAATTTGCCCAAACATATAGAATCTATAATACCAAGAGTGAACCCTAACAGAACTATGGACTTTGAGTGATAAGGACATATCAATATAAACTCATTAATGATAACATACGTACCACTGTGGTAGGAGATGTTGATGATGGGGAAGGCTATGTGTGTGTAGAACTAGGGAATGTTTTGGAAATCTCTGTATTTTCTACTCAATTTTGCTGTGAACATAAAATGCTTTAACAAAGTCTAAAAGAGAGAAAGCAAATGAAACAGTTTGGTATGTCTTTCACATAAAGTACACTGTGCATAGCAATGAGCATTTGAATAAAAGAATAAATCAACTGAAGTCAGATGTGATCTGGACAAAATCAGTTGCACCAAAAAAATCTGACCCTGCTTATAGTTGGAATTTTCAGTGTGGAATTGACAACAATATCCTAGTATTATTATAAATAACATATTAAAACAACATAACAAATTACATTACTTCAACAGTACTGACTTACCTAGACTCTAGATCCAATGTAATTTCTATTAGAGAAGTATCTGAATCTTCATAGACTTTTTCCAAGCTCTCATGTTTTTCCATTTCTTCTAGTTCTTTCAGGCACTGATAATACTAGAGAAAAATTACAAATGAGTTCACTATGAAATAATTTTGCTTCATGCTTGGTGCAGTGGTGCAAGTCTATAATCCTGGATACCCGGGAGGCTGAGGAAGGAGAATTGTAAGTTCAAGGCTAGCCTGGGCAACTTAGCCAAACTCTGCCTCAATATAAAATAAAATATTAAGAAAGGGCTGGGGATGTAGCTCAGTGATACTAGTCACTAGTCTAGCATGCACTGGGTTCAATCTGCAGTCCAAAAAAAATAATTCTTTTCACTTCCTAATCAAACTAATTGAATATTTATAGACACCTAGAATAACAGTTAGGACATTAAATGTAACAAACAAACAAACAAGGACAACAACAAAAATCTCAGATCATGGGTTTAGGACATTAAAAGGAAAAAAAAACTGCTGTATGTTGACAGTCTGGTTGTATTATCTGATAGGCTAGGATCTGATGCTATATCAAGTGCTCTTGGCTTACCTTGCTCCGATCGGGATCACAATAGTCCAAGAGAGAATCACAAAAATGGTAGCCCATTGACTCCAAGTCTTTTGTGTTGAAATGAGTGCCTCGTTTATTACCTAAAACATCAATAAGTTTATCTACCCTTGAGGATGAGTTAATCATTTTTCCTTAGCAAGCAGGTCTAAAATGCAAGGGTATGAACAAACATTAATATGATTCCATATCCTGTCTTTTGGATTTTCCTCTCTGGGGCAGATTATTTAACTGCTTATCACATTAAAGTTAAAAATAAAGATAAAGCAATCTACTCCAATGCTGAAAGAAAAAAAAAACTAAGCTATGGTTTTTCCTTATTTTAACACAGATTAGTTTATGTTGCAAGGCAAAAGAAAGTTCAGTTAGACACTTCTGTAATATTTGGTTATCAGTTATAAGAAGTATTAGTAATCACTGAAAAAAGTGGGTCAAGATTTTACAAGAGAATGTTTTCACCATCATGAATAATATTCTATCAGTTTTAAGGTGTTTTAAAAACTAGCCAGAGATCACTTATGTGAATTTCTAGCACTTTCCTTTGAGTAGATACATTGTCAAACAGTGTGACAGTGTCTTAATCTAGAGTATTTTAAGTGCATTATTATATGCTAAATGTGACTAAAAGATTTCTTAAATGAGACTACAAAGCACATTTTAATATTTAGTTCATGGACTCAAGTGTTTCCTTTTACATATAATTTCACACACACACACACACCCCACAGCAGTCTATTTTGCCTTTCAAAGACCAAATTCAATAAAAATACCTCTACCATTTTTAAGTATGTGCATTGCTTTGTCTTGAAATCATCAGAAACCTCCATTTAAAAAATATATAGCCATCTTCTTTAAAAAAACAAGTATTTGAAGATTATTTTATGAAACAACCAATTATTCTAAGCACAACATGTCAAACATTCCTTTCTAAAGGCACAAAGGGAAATGAAAATAGAGATACCTTATAGTGGAAGTTTATTCATTCCCTATATATATTGACTAAATATCAACATACATTTATATGGGAAGAATGAGCTCACTACCAGATCAACTCTACATTTCAATTGTACATTGAAAATACCTGTTTTTGGTTAATGCTCTGAGAGCTGTGTGTGAGAACACTGGCCTTACCCAAAGTGGATCCACAAAAGGTGGCCTCCATGGTGAAACTGTTCCTGATTCCCATCTTCCACATCACCACCCTTCCTGTTCCTTCCTTGCTCTTCTGAATATTGAACTTGCAAGCTGGGAATGAAAACTGACAAGAAGCAAATAAAAATGAGACCTATATCTTTCTTAGGAAGAAGGGTTGAAAAATGAAAAACTAACTGCAAAATCTATAATTCTCACTAAAGCTTCAGGAGCTATTTTTCATTTCCTGACCAATGGAAAGAACTCATTGAAAAATGACATATTTATATTTGTGAGAAGTATAGATTCTACTTCCTGCACTAAAATTTACTTTCTGTCTTTATATAACATTTCTATATCATCTGATAATTAATACTTATTAATTTATAATTAAGGTATAATCAATGAATACAACATCAGCTGAATTCTTAATACTGTTTGGATGGGATCTTATGTTTTAAGTTCTAGGAAGGAGTTTAAACATTTTTAGGAATGAAGATTATTGTTAAAGATCTCCAGAAATAGACTAAATATTCTTTATTTTCATATGAAAGATCATTTGAAAGATGCATTAAAAATTGCCCATAAAGAGATCATTTGTCAACAGATTTTTGCAGAAATTTTATTTTTTACTTAATATAATAAAAAATTGATTTGTGTTCCATTCTAAGAAATTCAACACATGTAGAGATTTGCGTACCACCACTGCAACGGGGATTAGAATAGTTCTATTATCCTGAACAAAACTCCTTATGCTATCCCTTTGTAGTCACACCCTCCTATTACTTTCTGTTTCTCAAGATGGTCACATATATAGAATCATACAGGACACCACCTTTTGAGACTGGCTTCTTTCACATGGTATATGACTTTGAGATTTATCCACTTGTTGCGAGTATTCATTCCTTTTTATTGCTAACAGTATTCCATCGTGTGGATGTGCTAAAGTTCATTTGTTCATTCACCAGTTCCAGGATATTTTGGTTGATTCCAGTTTTTGGAAATTATGATAGAGCTGACACAAAAATTTATGTGTAAAGGTTTATATCTGAATGTTGAATTTTCATTTTTCTAGGGTATATTCCTAGGAATTAAATTGCCAGATGATCTAAGTATATACATGAAACTATAAGAAACTGCCAGTTTTCCAAAATGCTATATCATTCTTCATTCTCTTCAACAATGGATGAGAATTCTAGTTGCTCCAGTTCCTGTTAGCATTTGGGATGATCAGTGCTTCTAATTTTAGCCATTCTAATAGGCGCACAATTGTATCTTCTCATGGTTTTAACCTGCAGTTCTGTAATGGCTAATGATGTCAAACATCTTTTCTTGTACTTATTTGCCATCATATATCCTTTTTGGTGAAGTGCATATTCAATATTATTGCCATTTTAAAAATGGGTTGTTTTGTTACTCTTGAGTTATTCTGGAAGTAACAAGAGGATCAATTTGGATGAAGTCCAATTTATTATGATTAGTGAATCATGACTTTAGTATTTGTCTAAGAACCTTTAGCCTAACTTTGTCATAAAGATTTCCTCTAAAGCCTTTCTAGTTTTATGTGTAACACTTAGGGCATGATGCTTAGATGGATTTTTTTTGTTTTTTGTTTTTTTTTCATACGGATGTTCAACTGTTCCAGAGCTATTTACTGAAAATTTCTCCCCACCCCCATTAAATTTCCTGTGCACCTTGCAAAAGACCATACACATGTGGGTCTCTTACAGGGCTTGGTTTCACTGCTCTCGAGGTCCACACTGTCTTGATTACTACAGTTTTATACTGTCATAAAATGAGTCTTTCAACTCTTTCAAAATTATTTTGCCTAGTCTAGTTTGTTTGCATTTCCTTCAACAAGAATTAGCTTGTTTATATCAATTATGCTGTAATTTTATTTGGAATTGCATTAAATCTATAGATCATTTTGGAAAGAGTGGATATCATGCTGTGTTCAGTCTTCCAGCCCATAATACAGTATGTCTCTCTCTCCATTTATTTGGATCTTTGATTTATTTCAGCATGATTTTAAAGGTTTCAGCATATAGATCCTGTACATTTTGTTAGATTTTTAAGCAAATGTTTCAGAGTTACATTAAAAAATAGCATTATTCTAAATTTTGTTTTCCAACTATTCATTGTAAGTATATAGAAATGAAATTGGTTTATGTGGGTTGACCTTATGTTCTATAATCTTGCTAACTTGCTAACTTTACTTCTTAGTTCTACCAGTCTGGGGGGACTGACGTGCTCTGGATTTTCTACATAGAAAAACATGTTTTTTTTGTTTTTGTTTTTGTTTTGTTTTTTTTTTTTGAACCAGGGATTGAACTCAGGGACACTCGGGCACTGAGCCACATCCCCAGCCCTATTTTGTATTTTATTTAGAGACAGGGTCTCACTGAGTTGCTTAGGGCCTTGCTGAGTTGCTGAGGCTGGCTTTGAACTCGCCATTCTCCTGACTCAGCCTCCCAAGCCACTTGGATTACAGGTGTGCGCCACCACACCCGGCTAACATGTTGTTTTCATTACTTCTCCTTTCCAGTCTGTCTGCCTTTTCTTTCTTTCTACCTCTTGCTTTACATACTGGTTAAAACTTTCAGTGCAAGGTTGTATGGAAGAGGTAAGAGTGGATATTCTTCTCTTATCCTTAAGAAAAGAACATTATTTTTCACCAAGTATGATGTTAGCTACAGGATATTCTGTAGATGTCTTTTATTAAGTGAGTGAAGTACCCTCTTACTCTTTATTTGCTGAAAGTTTTTATCATGAATAGATGCTGAGTTTTATTAAAAACTTTTCCTATAGTAATGTGTGATAAATGTGTGATACAGTCACACATTGTTTTTTTCTATAGACTGTTAGCATAATGGATTACATTGGTTACTTTTCAAATACAGAACTAGTTTGACATTCTCATGATAAACCCCATTTGGTCATGGTGCATTATGCTTTTTATAAATTGCTGGATTTAATATGTTAATATTTTGTTAAAGATTTTTACATCTATGTTCATAAGGTATAAGAGTCTGTAGTTGTCTTTTTTGTACCACTTTGTCTTGTCTTAGTATCATGGTAATCCTGGAAGAGACTGTCTTTAAACATTTGGTAGAATTCTTTATCATCCATCTACGTCTAAGATTTCATTTTTGTAAAGATTTTTTTTTGGAGTGGGGGAATTGGGGGTGTTTCAGGCTCTTTCAGATTATCCAATTCACATTATGTAAGTTTTGGTAGTTTGTCATTTTCAAGGAATTGGTTCATTTCATCTAAGTTGTTAAATTTATGTGTATAGAGGTGAGTTTCCCCTTGTCTTAATGCCTGCAGGGTTTGTAGTGATACCCTCTTATATTGTTGGTATTGATAATTTGTGTCATCTCATCCTCTTCCTCGTCAGTCTTGATTTAAGTTTCCTAAGTTTTATTGCTCTTTCCCAAGCTTTCTGTTTTAATGATTTTCTTCATTGGTTTTCTGTTTCCAATTTCACTGACCTGCTTCTAAATTAATTATCTGTTTGTTTGGGGTTTATTTTCTTTGTGTAGTTTCTTTTTGGAGAAACTTAAATTATTGACTTGAGATCTTTATTCTTTTTAAAACACTGCTCTTTTAACTGAATTTCACAAAATATGTCATGTATTTTCATTTTCCATCAGTTTAAAATATTTATTTAATTTTCCTTCGGACCTTTTCTTTGGACTAAGGATTATTTAGAAATGTGGTTTAATTTCTAATGTTTGGAGATCTTTTTTTCTTTTATTGATTTCTAAGTTAATTCCATTATGTCAGATAACATATTTTATATGACTCCAATTATTTCACATTTGTTAAGGTTTATTTTAAAGCAGGATACAATTTATACTTTTGCAAATTTTCTATAAGCAGTTGTATATAATGTGTATTTTGCTGTTTAGTAGAATGTTCTATAAATGTCCATTAAAACCAGTTGTTTGATGGTTTTTGGTTTGGATATAAGATGACCCCCCCAAAAAGATCATGTGTTATGCAGTGTAGGAGTGTTCAGTGTAGGAGTGTTCAGAGGTGAAATGATTACATGAGAGCTGAACGGACTATTAGGTGGGAGGAACAGGGAGGTGGGGTGTGAGTGAAGGAAGCAGGTCACTGGAGGCATAACCTTGGGGATTATATCTTGTCCCTGGCTTCTCTCTGCTTCCTGGATGTCATGAGCTGAGCAGATTTTCTCTGCCATGCCCTTCCACCATGACGTTTTGTCTCACTTTAGGCCCAGAGTGATGGAGTCACCTGAGTATGGACTGACCCTCTGAAACCATAAGCCCAAAATAAACCTTTCCTCCTGTAAATTGTTCCATCAGGTATTTTGGTCACAGTCACAAAAAGCTGACTCACACAATGGTGTTTTCAGTTCTTATGTATCCTTGTCTGTTGTCCATGTACCAATTATTATTAATTGAGAGAGGAATTTGGTATCTCCAACTATAATTGTGAATTTGCACAAAGAGATTTTAAGGAGAATATTTAAGAAAAAAACCTAGAATGGAACACTCCCCCCACCATATATATTTGTACTGGGTGGGGATTGAACCCAGGGGCATTTTACCACTGAGCAACATCTCCAGTCCTTTTTATTGTTTATTTTGACACAGGGTCTCACTACGTTGCTGAGCATGGCGTAGAACTTCCTATCCTTTTGTCTCAACCTCTGAGTTGCTGGAATTACAGGCATGTGCCATCACACCTGGCAAGCCTATATATTTTAAGCAAAATTTGTATTATGTGGAAAACCTATTTAAACTGTAGACTGGTTGGTTGTATTGTTCAAGAAACTGATTCATTTCATGTAAGAAATATGTCAATTGACAAAATATTAAAATATCTTAATAAAATGGGATCATTTTCTAGGAGTAATAAACTATGAGAACTGACGTGACTATCTAGGGACAGCTGCAGGTACAGGGGTGGCTTTCACTGATCTTTCTGAAGGAATAAGTACTCTTTGGGTAGTAAACCTATGCTTTCTGTAAATAGCTATTCTTACCAGATCATCCTTTCCTTTTTATGTCTTTGGGTCCTAGTTTTCCCCAGAAAACAATGAGTACTTCCCAGTAAGTTCTTTATAATTGAATTGGTTGGATGAGAACCTAAGAGGGAGTTAACAGGAACTTTCTTTTTTAAGTTAATCTAAAATCTTTAAAGAATGATTTAAGAAAATTTCACATCTTTTGTAACTGAGTGCTTTCAACATTTCTACAGAAAATGCACTGCATTCTTTTCTCATTCTAATTTCTCTATATTTTTGAAATACTGATTATTGATTTTTTTCCTGGTAAAAAAATTCTAATAAATACTTTAAGGAAGTTATTATATATTTCTTAAGAGCACAACTTTTAGCCTACATAATTTAGGCACTGAATATATACTAAAACAATAAATAAATATCCCAAAACTGATTGATGAAAATGGTCAGTAGAGGAAGTTTGTTTTTTTTTTTTTTTTTTTTTTTTTTTTTTGAACCAGGGATTGAACTCAGGGGCACTCAACCACTGAGCCACATCCCCAGTCCTATTTTGTATTTTATTTAGAGACAGGGTCTCACTGGTTGCTTAGTACCTCACCATTGCTGAGGCTGGCTTTGAACTCAAGATCCTTCTGCCTCAGCCTCCCAGCTGCTAGAATTATAGGCATGAACTAGAGGAAGCTTTTTAAAGGTAAAACAGTGGTGGTATTAAGAGGGTGGAACTGTGGGAATTTTGTCTTCTCATATTTTCAAATTATTGGTCACTGAACGATTCCACATAGTTATTTTCTTATGGTCAACTGTCTAAATCAGCCAAAATGACTAGTGAAAAGCAGGTTACTGAATAGGATTCATTCCACTGTCCTACATGGGCAACATTTAGTAAAATGAAAGTAAAAATCTTAAAAGTACTTACTTTATCTGGACAATTTTTACTCAGCATGAATGGGAAGATTCGTTGCTGTAAGTATAATGCTTTGGATCTTTCGCTACCATCACAACCATACATGAAGATGTTCTCTTTCCTACTGTGTCCATGGAGATCACAATACAAAATGACCTCTCGCTTCTCCATCAACCTACCAAGAAGAAAAAGAAATAATTACTAAATATTACAGTTGGAATTTTCTATGGGTACAAGTCTAGATTTATAAATGTAAAATTCAAATAAACACAGTTTCTTATATCCTAGCTTTCAAATTTTCTTTTATCTATAACACATATTATTATTAATACACATTTTTAAAAATGTATAAGTTTCTGCTTGTTATATATAAAATCTGTCTTTCATAAGAACAAATTTACCTTAGTCCCAAGCCTTTCGCCCAGCAAGTTCTGGTCTATTGTTTGGATTTTCTATTGAGCTGGGAAAACAGATCACTGATGCTTTTGCTCATTACTTTTCACCTTGATTCTGGAGGACTAGAACGTCCTCCCTCCTTATTTTTATAAATGTAACTGCTACCTGCATGGTGGGAACCCTATCCCATGCTTCACTTCCTGCCTGTCTAGCAGAGCCCATCCATTTCTCTCTTTTCAAACTCCTGTAGCACTTTATTGGTAGCATTTCCTTTGCACTTGTCTAGAAAGGTTTCCATATTTTTGATATTTAAGCTCCTTAAAGATGGAAAACACTTTTAATCTTCTAGAACAACATATAATAAGTACCCAGATGTTTGTTAAAAATTGAATGCCTAAGAAGTTGGTGTTGAAACCAAATAATAGTTAAGACTTAATGAGTATGGTGGCTAAATATCATTCTCAGAAAAATGATACCAAAGTTTGAATTGAAAATCCTGTAAAAAATTTCTAACAAATATTTTAAGGACATTATTATACATTCCATAAGGGCAGAATCATAATTTAGCACTCACTGACTTTAAAACAATAAAGAATAAAACCCTCAAACTAATGAAAATGACTAACAGAGAAGGCTTTTGAAAAATAAAAAAATGGTGTTATAAACATTTCTGTCTCTTTTTTATATTTTCAGATCTTATATAGCATTATTATATTAATGAAAATTATACCATTTGTTGTTATATGTGGAAGGATAAATACTAAAATGTTAGCAATAGCATTATATATTTATAAAAAAATTAGTAAAAACAAATGATTTAAAGCATTGCTTTTATTAAAAACAATTCTCCTTTAAATTATAATGAAATTTCAAAATGAAATGTTACATATATTCATTCATTATCCTTATCTCATTTGTTGCCAAATAAATTCTAATGAATAACATACCTTTGACATAAAGCCACTGAAAGATCATTGCAAAGTTTTAGAATACTCACTAGATAAGCATGCATATCAAGTGAAGAACTTAAATATGATGTAGGCTGTGCACTTTTAAATCCCAAATTTCTCATTTTAATGACTTTTTAGCTTTTTATACATGAGTCAAAAAATCCCTCTACTTCTAAATAATCCATTCCTAAAGAAGTATTATTACTTCTAAAGTAAAACAGGATATTAAGGTATCTTACTTACATTAATTAAAATAATTTGAGAATAATTTAGATTTTCTTCTTATCTGCATGTAACTGAGATACTTTAAGTATTTTATACTAAGTAACCTGTACTTTTAAGAGAAGATCTACTTTCTCTTATTCTAATATGATTTAAATTTACTTACTCTTAGATCTACTTACAGCTGCTCACCTTTCCACACAAACAGAACCAATTTCTTGTTTTACATACCTTTGATTAATTGCACTGAGTTATTTCTCTTTCTTAAAAGTCTTTCTGAAACTCACTGAATAGACTTCTTCCTGTTAATCTTCCTTCAAGGCAATCTAAGAACTGAGATACTTGTCCTTAGAGACAAGCCAACGGGTGATGGTCTATAATCCATCATGTGTCAGGCCAGGAAATGAACTTTTCTCTTTTTACACTTGATGAATCATTAAATGCATTTAGAGCTTCAATGTTCTAGTCCCTATTCTGAGCATGTTAATAATTTTCTCATTTAGTTCTTTCAACTTTGAGATACTGATACTACACACAAAACCAAGACTTAGTTTTTTAAATTGAATAGTTAATAAATGATATAAAAGAAATTTCAATATGATATACTTAATTCTTAAATCCCTGTTCTTAGACAAAAAAGCTAAGAGACTGTGAACTAGGAATGGGTGTTCTCTTACTCCAATAAACCTTTCTACCATAGCACAGGTCTATTCCTCATTTGTTGCCATGATCCATCATGGAATTCACCTAAACAATAAATAATTAAACTTGTACATTTTATTGTTCTAGAGTTTTTGGAAATTTTAAAGCTATTCCCTTTTCCTAGGGGCAATTAAGATGATGTTCGTGCAAGTTTAAATAACTATATAATCTGATAGGCTCATTCAGCAATATATGATCAACACAGTGGAAGGCTCTGATATTCACTTATAAGGAATTCAAGGATCCCACTGTAAATGGCGATGCTACTGTTAGCTTTAGCAAGCAACCAAATCTGGGATATGCAAATTTAACTATAATTTTTACAGAGTCATCAAAATATTCTGGGGTCTATTTCATAATTTAAGGGAAAGACATTGAATCTGGTGGCATAATGCCAGAAAATTATAAAATCAGCTGGGATGAATGGGAACAAAATAGTTTCAAAGGACCTTAAGAAAATCAAAGTAAAATGAATGGGATTGTGGGAACAAAATTCTTTATATATATTTAGTTGTAGGTGGACACAATACCTTTCTTTTATTTTTATGTGGTGCTGAGAATCAAATCCAGAGCCTCACACGTGCCAGGCAAACGCACTACCACTGAGCCACAACCCCAGCCCGAGCAAAATTCTTACTACCAAGTGTACTTATCAAGCAGAGATAATTTGAGGCTTCTTTTACCTGTGGACCATGTTCCGTGTATACCAAACAGAAGGAAAGGAGTCCTTCAGGAGGGATGTATAATTGCGGTTGAGGTCTCGTCCAGCTAGGGAACACCGGTAATTTCCCACAATCACACCATCTGGATTCAACATGGGTACCACCTTGAAGATGAAAGTGTCCCGAAGCAGCTGTGCATCACTTGAGTCTCCTAAAATATAATCTAGGAAGCCTTTCATGATCCAAGAGCTGTTGGTCTCACCCGGATGGACCCTTGCAGTCAAAATCACGGCCTTCCTCTTTCTGGAGTCAGAGTTCTTCAAGGGCGTAGTGATCGTTAACACGTACACCATGTTCCTGGCAAGCGTGTGGCACAAGACTCGTATTTTACAAAACTTTGACCGTACCGGGTCGTTATTGATGCCAGAAAGGTATTCTTGCAGGTTGGTGTAAGTGTATGGATAGCAGTGAGCAAAGTAGCAGGTATCCTTGTTGTGTGGAAACTGAAAGGTCCACGTAAGGGAGAAAAAGTGGCGGCCTTCCTGCCCCAGGTTATTCTTGTAATACCTGATTTGGTCTCCTATCCTCTGCCAGCCAATGTTATGGGCCTTGGCCTCTTTGTCAGAATAGAACAGTGGGCGCATACCCCGATTATAAAGACTAGCGGGCTTGGTGAAGTTGACAATAGTGAATCTGTAGGCAATTTCTGCTTGGGTATTAGTGACTTGGAAATAGTACCACTGGGTGTGTTTGTTTGTGAAGAGATCAGGGCGCACAGTCAACTGGTATTCATATTCTGCCCTAATACACAAGAAAGGAAGCACATAAGAAGGTAAAAATGATATCTGAGTTTAAGTTAAATGAAGAAAATTATTTTATTTTTAATCTATTTTACATATTCACGGAAAGTTTTTTGTGGGATACAATGTTTACTTAGGTAGTATTCAATAGCAAGTAACTCCAAAAGATAAAATTCTGAAATTTTCTTTCATTGGCTGAAAAACAGCTTCTGTGCTAATTAGACATATTTCTATTTTCTAATAATTTCAATTCTAGGGATATGAAATTATTATTTTCCCTGAGAGATTGACTATATCACATAGATTCATAGATCACATATAAATGACAAAACTTGAATTCCTTCAGTACAACAAATGCTTCAGTGCAAGGACTACATTTCTCAACTATGTGAATCCCAAACTTCATCACTGAAGATGATGTTAAATAAGGCTCTTCCACAGAACTCACCGGCATGATGTTCTGTCTCACTTGAGCCCAGGGCAATGGAGCTGGCCAACTATGGACTGAACCTCTGAAATCTTGAGACAGGAACAATCCAGGAAGTTGGAGCTGATGATTGCCCTTCTATCTACACAAGGGCACAGTGAGAAGGCATGGTCTATGCAGAAGATAAAGAAGTGGGCCTTCAGTAGATTTTGAATCTGTAGCCACTTTGATTTTGGACTTCACAACCTCCAGAACTTGCTGAGGATCAAACCCAGGTCCTTTTTCATGTTAGGCAAGCAATGAACTACACCACTAGCCCAGAAAATGTTATTGTTAAGAGATGTTTAATTTTATCAAAATGTTATTCTACATTTAATGAAACAACTGTATAGTTTTCTTTTTTGTTTGAAAATATGAATTAATTTTTTAAAATAGTAAGTATTGTCAAGTATTTTATTTGTTTCATAAATAAAATGCAACAATTTATTCAACAAGCATTTATAAATAACATACTCAGGAAAAAAGTTAAATACAAAATTATATTCTAGATTACCAAAATTTTAATGTTTATTTATATTATAATTTAATTATTTATATTTTGATTGATCTTCATGTTGTGAAGTCCAATGAATATTAATTTACTAAAGTAAAAATAATAAAGAAAAAATCTCTATTCTGACCTTTAGTATATGAAAGTTTTTATATTTTTCTTAACAAGCTGCTTTTATTACAAGCAAATGACATTTGGATGGGTTACTCTGAGACAGAGTATGGGATTTCTATTATGTAGTCCATGTTTTATATTATTATTAAAGAAGAAATACAATTATAAAAAGATGTTAATAAGGGCAAAAATATTTCACTGGAATATTGTTTATATACATACTATGTCACCTGGTTAGTTGGGACTTTTTTCCTTTACCAAGTAACTTTTTTTAATGTACAGGTATAAATAATGACCTGGAAATAGGTAAAATAAATGTAGCATATCTTTCATCCTCTAATTAGCATCTATACTTCCAGAAATTACAATTTCCTAATGAGAACTTCAATGTACCTAATACAAAAAATAATATATAGTTGATGGTCTAGTCCCTCAAATAAAAATTATTAAAACCTACACTTTGACTACCTTCTGTAGATTACCACTCTCAAACCTTGCTTCAAACATCAAAGTGTTGTCACAGTTGTCCACAGGTGGCTTCAAGGGTGTTCGGTTGCCCCCAACTCGGGAATACACAAAACAGGGCTCTTTATAAGCTGATAAGAGAGAAGACGGTGGAAATGTCAGGACAAGATAAAAGTAGAGACACATCTGAAGTGTGCAGGCTTTCTGCATAGAGTTTGGAACTGTCGTTCCACAAGAATAAAGACCGTAAATTTAAAGTAATTTGATACCAATTTACATAGGTTTGGATTGAAGTTAAGAGAATCTAAGAGTACTCAGACTAGAAAAGTAATACCTAAATTAGGTTTCCATATTTTTCATATTAAAATATTCATTCCACTTCTGCTCATGATATAGTAACTCATCCTGAACTTTCCCTTTCTCTGTAAATGACTGTGAAACTAAATAAAAAATATGAACTCCTTTCATTACTTTGGACAAAACACATAGAACAGAACTATACAGTCACTGAAAAAAACATAAAGACATGGAGTGAACCCATGTTTAGCCCTGATTTTCTGCACAGGGGTACTTTCTAAACTACAGCTGAGGGAGGTTGCACTTAATAACATGGCAGTTTTGTTGAGTTAAGATGACTTATTTTTTGGAGCTGCTGAAATGTGTAGTGCAAGGCACCAGAGAGAAGAAAGTTATATAGAGGGAGAGCCTCAGCAGACTAAATAGAGGTTCCCCAGTCTTTCACTGAGGGTATAGCTACAGGAAGGATGAGACTTAAAAAGACAGGAAGAAGCACCACTGAGGGCTGAGATACCAGAGGGCATATAGTTTGGGAAAATACTGGAATTCCAATGTATTCATGGTGGAAATGTTTCCCAGAACCCCTTGGGCATTCAATTGCAACTCCAGAAAGCCTGTACCCTAGGTATAAGTACCATGTTCAAAAGTAGCATAAGATTAAGAATAGCATAAAAATAAGCCTGCATGGGTGTTCTACCACTGAGCTGTGTTCTTAGCCCTTTTTATTTTCTATTTGAGACAGGGACTCCCTACATTGCTAAGGCTGGCCTCAAAATTATGATCTTTCTCCCTCATCCTGGAATTACAGGTGTGTGTCACCATGTCTGGCCTTTATAAAACACACACACACCTGAAAAAAGCAAAATGATTTGCCAGCAATTTAACTGCCTGCTAGAACAAAATTCAACATAAAGTTTTTTTAAAAAAGGAACATAATGCATACTCCCTATAACAACCTTCCACAATGTTCTACATATGATAAAAAAAATATGAAGCATTCAGAGAAGTAAGAAAATGTGATCCATGAGGAAGCAACATACACTTTCTGCATAGGAGTACTTTCTGGATTATAGTTTAGCAAGGTAACGCTTAAAAATAGTATGACAGTCTTGTTGAGCTGAGGAGGCAAGATTGTTTATTGCTTGGGGGTATACTGTGTACTGGAATTCCAATGTATTCATGATGGAGATATTTCCCAGAACACCTTAGGCATTCCAGAAAGGCTGCACCCTATGTATTAGTACCCACATTCAAAAGTAAGGATAGCATAAGGATAGCATAAATGTAGACCAGCCTTTTACTATTTGTGAGATAGTCAGAGATAAAATGTATATTCTCTATAGAATGTATATAATATGTATTATTATATACCATATTATGTAATATATCATGTAAATTATATATAATGTGTATATTTATATATATATATATGTATGTATGTATTGTATAGGCCCCAAAATAACCCACATGTTGAAATTAACAGAAGAAAAGGATTTTTTCTTTTTTTGTACCAGGGATTGAACCAAGGGGCACTTAACTATTGAGTCAGATCCCCAGCCCTTTTTTGTATTTTATTTAAAGAGAGGGTCTTGCTGAGTTGCTTAGGACCTCACTAAGTTGCTGAAGCTGGCTTTGAACTTGTGATCCTCCTGTCTCAGCCTACCAAGTCACTGGGATTACAGGTGTGTGCCACTGCACCCAGCAACAGAAAAGGATTTTGAATATATGTACAAAGACTTAAAAGACAGAGCTAATGAGGTAACAGATTAAATAATCTCAAAGAAGAAAGGGAAACTATAAAAAAGAACCAAATGAAAATTCTAGGAAAAAAGTTATGTGAAATGTCATGAGATTATTTGAAAGAAGAGTTTTCTAAATGAAAATATATATTAAAAAATCTAGGGTAACCACATAAAAATTTAAAAACAGGTACACATGATAAGGTAAAATAGTGGGAACAAATGGAATCAAAATATACTCAATCTCAAAGAAGGCTGAGAACAAAAAAGACACAACTGATGAAATAAATACGAGAGAGCTAACAAGATGGTAGTTCTTAATCCAAACACACCAATAATTATATTAAATGTAACAAAGCCATGGATTCAAATTTTATAAAAAGTAAACCCCAACTATATGCTGTCTATACCTCAAAACTTTTTAGAATTTAAATAAAAGTACAGATTAAACGTCAAATGATAGAAAAAGATAAACCATACAAATACTAATCAAAAGAAATCTCAGGTAGCTATTTTGACATCAAAGTGGCCTTCTGTGGATAAAGCTCCTTTAATGTGGTGTTAAGTATCTAGAAATATATGTGTGTGTGTGTCTATTCAACTGACAATAAAGGTGGATAGGCAATTCAGTGAAGGATAGAATCATCTTATAGTTAGTGATGAAACAGTTTCATAAACAGGTGAGAAAGAATTAATCTTGACTCTTATCCCAAACCATTCATTAAAAAATGGTTCAGGAAGAATCACAGACATAAATGAAAAAGAGAAAAATGATAAAGTTTTTCAAAGTACAGGTCATCACAAGGAAGACAAAGATTTGATAGTAGAACACAAAATGCATTAAATTGAAAGAAAAACAATTGGTAACTGACTTCATCAAACTGAAAGGTTCTACTCATCAAACGACATTGTTATAAAAATGAAAAGGGCTGCCACAGACTGAAAGAAAATATTCACAATACATATATCTGATGCAGAATTTACATTTGTATACATTTCAACCATAAAGAAATGACAAATTGTCGTCTAGTTATATGATGGAGTACTATTTGGCAATAAAAAAGAATCAAATTTCATACATGAATTTGAAAAACGTAATTCTGAATCAAAGAACCCAGACCAAAAAAGAGTACTTGCTATATGACTGCATCTGTGAAATCAATCCGTGGTGACAGAAATCAGAACAATGGTTGTCCAGGGATGGAGCTGGGAATTTACCAAAGGTGGACAGGTGGGAAGCTTCTGGGGTGATTGAAGGAGGTGTTCTATATCTTGATAGTAGTGTTGATTAGGAAGATGGATTATATTTAAAGCCCACAATAATATGCACTTATGATCTTTGTATTTCACTGTTGTATACATTTTACCTCAGTTTAACCAAAATAAGCACTAATCATACCACTAATCATGCCAAATGTCACATTCTTTAGTATCCAATCCTAGGGTATCAACTTTATTTGAAAATTTAATTTTCACTTACATTTAATTTATATCTCACCTACTGACATTTCCATTTTTCTGTCCAGTTTTTGCCACTTCTGAAAGTGGAAAAAGTATTTACAAATAATATTTTATATGCTGGATGAAAACCAAAAATGCTAGACTTTTTTTTTCATCCTGGTTTCTATAGCTTTCCTTTCAATCCACTGACATGTGGATCTTCACAACTCCAATGGGTGACATAAAAATAAGATTAAATCATATTAACTAAGATGGATGTTCAGTCTACCTCAGATTCACCTTCTGCTCTTCTCCACACTATACGTTTCTCAAGAAGTTGATCTCTGTGGGCTGCCTCTCTTTCAAAGATGATAACTCCAAGAAATGCACTGCACAGGCATGCAATTAAAAGTACCCATCTGAATGACGGCATGAATGTGCAATGCTATAGATGGCCAGTGAACAACAGCTGCAGAGCAGCACTGGATTTATCTTTGAAAACTTACATGAGGCAGAATTCATTCTAAATATAACTTTCCATTCTATGGTCGATGTAAAGCCTTATTTTAAAGTAGCTTCACATAAACTATCAAATATTAAGTTGACATTTGAATCAAATATTTTAACCAATATTATGGGGACGGGGACTTCATAGTAATCTGAAATTTCTACTATTAACAGCAGAACAAATATAACTAAGGCATTAACCAAGGTGTCAAATTGTATTTCCCAGCAATGTATTTCATTGTACACTTACCATCTTCAGCCAGATAAACCACAGTATCTTCCTTGGAGTTTGAATAAAGTGGTTCCAGTTCTAGACCTGTTGGGATATATACTGGCTCAGGATAAAAAGGAGTCCAATCTGGAAGAAAGGGGGGGCATTTGAAAATTACTTCAAAATAAAACAGGCAAATTTTATTATATTTTTGAATTATTAATATATATATACACACATATATATATACACACACACACACACACACACACACACATATAGGCTAAAATTAAGTGTTTTATGCAGGGGTGGATATTACCAAGGGTTCAAAGGAAGTAACAATGAATATTGTAACACTACAACAAAACGTATGACATTTTATTTATATCTTGTTCTAAATTATTGAGTAGTTCAAGATTAGTTTGTACTTGTTAGATTTTATACTACAATTTCTATTGCTTTTTAGCCCTCAATGCCATTTCTTTCCTCCTCTAAGAGTTTTGTTCCATCTTTTTTCTTCCTTTCCCTGCACCGTCAGTCTCTTGCCTGATAATGATGTCCCCTAAGCTTATAAACATATTAAAGATTTTTGGTATATTAAGTGAAGTTAGGTCAAATCTTTTTTCCTACATGGATACTAAGTTATTATGGCACCAATTCTTGAAAAAGATGTTTCTTACCCCCATTAGATTGCTTGGGGGTAAGCAAGCAATGCTTACTTACCAAGTAAGTATTGTGACCAAAGGTCATAATTGTATTGGTCTATTTTTATACTTTTTATCTGTTCCAATGATATATTTAACATTTTTGCCAATTATTTGTGCCCATTTAAAAAAATCTACCAAAACATACTTCTATCCATAGCTTACATGATGAGAAAGAACCAAAAAATATATAAATAAATATATTTATACTAGGAATTACTAGGAATATTTATACTAGGAAATACTAGGAATTACATTTATGAAAAGCAAAAACAGAATACAGTTTACCGATTTATCACAAAGAAAATAACACTGGTCAAGGAATAGTACATTGCCAGTATGTAGGTGTCCCACTCATGTCCCCTTCCCCCCACTAGCCTTTTCCTCCTCTTGAGAAGAAACCATGAGCTTTTCAATATGCATTTACTTCCTTATTTTTCTTTATAGTTTTACCACCCAAATGTTCATGTATACACATATGTACAATATAGTTTAGAAATAAAACTATAGTCTTTTTCTACTTCTGATCTTAACATAAATAAATCAGATAAGAGATATTCTTCTATGCCTTCCATGATCCTATTTGTGAAATCTATCCACATTGTGGCAATTTGCTATATTTTGTCCATTTTCATTGCTTTGTTAGTGTATAAGCATACTATAATTCATGTATCCATTTTTACTTCTAGTGGACATTTGGGTTGTTTCAGTTAGGGCGATTATGAACAGCTTCATACATATTCCTTGGAGTACATGTGCTCATAATTCCTTTGGGTATACACTTGGAAGTAAAAATTTTGGTAGAGCATGTATATCTTCGACTTCAGCAAATAATGCCAAGCTGTCATCCAAATTGTCTGTCTCAATTTATACATCTGCCATCAGTTGATTAAAGTTCTATTTGATTTACATCCTAATACTTAATATAAGTGAAATTTAACCTTCTAATATACCTATGAAACAGCACTCAGCCTTACTAACAATCAGGTAAATGTAAATTAAAACCACAATGAGCCATCACTTCAAAATAAGATTGAGTACCACCATTTCTGTTTTGGTGACCATTTGGATATCATTTTTTGTTATGTGCCTATTCACTCTCTTGCCCATTTTCCTGTAGGGTTGTCTTTACTTAATCCTAGTGGAAATACTTTTTAAGTCCTAGAAATGACCTCTTTGCCGAGTGTAATTTTGGTTGTCAACTTGACTGTACTGAGAGATCCTAGAGAATGGGAAGGCACACTTCTGGGTGTGCCTGTGAGGGTGCTTCATGGACGATCAGCATGTAGGTCAGCAACTGCATGGGGAAGACTCACCCTCAATGTGGGTGGCATTGTGCAATAGGCAGGGGCCTGAACACAACAGAAGCAGAATGGGGAAGCTTGTTCTTGCCTGCAGCTGACTGTGCTTTAATTGATGCTGGCCCATCATTCAAGGACATCAGACTCCAGACCTCTCAATGTATCAGGGACTCTCCAGGGGGATTCCAGGCCTGAGTCTTGAATTGGAGCTGTATCACTGGTCCCTCTTGGTCTGAGGCTTCCAGTTTTCAGGACTGAGTAGCTACTGGTTTCCACTGTCCTGTTTGCAGGGAGCCATTGTGGCCATGATTCAGCCTCTGATCATGAGCCAATCTAAGAAATTCCCTTATCATTATACATAGTGGGAAAGTTTTTGTGGTGCTGGCTTGAGAAGACTAATAGCAACTTCTGCCAAAACTCTACCCAGATCATCTACCCACTCTTCCTTTGGAATGAGAGGCTTAATCTTTAGTAGGGCACTGATGGAAAATAATTGCACTGGGGGAAGGGAATGGTGGGGGAAAAGGACCACCACTGAGTGAGGGGCAGGCAGATGTGAGATGTTGTTTCTGTATATTTGCCTATTCATATATTTCATATAAATGGAATTATATTTTTCCCTTTGTGTCTGGCTTCTCTTAGCACAGTGTTTTCAAGGTTGTCTTGTACTATTCCTTTTTATGGCTGGTTAATACTCCATCATGTGATGCACCACATTTGTTTATTCATTCATGTGTTGATGAACATTTGGATTTTTCCATGTTTTGGCTATTATAAATAATGCTATTAACATTTGTGTGCATTTTTGTCTTTGGGCATATGTTTTCACTTCTCTTGGGTAGACCCAGTAGTAGAAATGCTCAGTCCAGTTGTATAACTCTCTGGCTTTCTGAGGAAATGCCAAACTCTTTCAAAATGGCTGCACAATTCCACATTCCTTCCAGCAGTGTATAGGATTCCAGTTTCTCCACATTCTCATTAACATTTGTTATCCTTATATTCTGCAACCTGGCTGAATTCATTTATTAATTCTAAGTAAGTTTTGTTCAGTGAATTATTTAGGATTTTCTATATCTAACCATGTCCCATTGTTCATAGCCCAAAGTGCCACTGCTGCTGCTGCCCTTGACAAGTCTTGCAAGGCCTGCTGATGTGCTTCCTGCTGGGATCCCTGCCAGTGGTGCTTATCCACATGGGCCAAGAGACATATCCCTTTGTGATCCACAATTCCAGTACCCCCAGTGCTGTAGCTAAAGCCTCTTCTAGTGGTGCTTGCCTGTGTGGATCCTTGTGGCACACCCCCAGTGCCACCCTGCCATTGTTTGAGGCCCTTTCCAACAATGGAACTTGCCTCTGAGGGGCCTGCGGACACATCCCTTGTACTCTATATCCCTGGTGTCACTACTCCCATTGCCAAAAAGTCCCCATTGCCAATAACGCCTGTCCCTGCAGGGCCTGTGGATACATCACCCACATTCCATGTCCTCCAGCACTGCTTCTGCTACCATCAGAGGCCTGATTGTGACTGGCAAACAGTGCTTACTCCTCTGGGCCTAAGGTCATACGCTACCAGCCACAAACACTAAAAACTACAAACTTGAACTACTCCATAAATACCTGTACTCTAAACTACTGAGACACTTGCAGGTATTGCTAACATTGCTTACAGATAAAGAATTCACATGGAGAATATACCACTGTGCCCACTTAGAACCAAAATCAATGGACCACACTCAACCAACACCCTGTGACTTGTCTATAGGACAAAGCCTTTCCCTATGAAAGCTAATCTGCAAATTTAGCAAAGGCAACTAATGTAATAGATGCATAGACAATAGGGTAGAGACACAAGAAGCACAAAAAGGAAAGAAAAAAGGAAAGAAAGAGAGAAAGGAATAAATAACATACAAACAATCAGAAAACAATTAATGAATTCCCTAATTAAAAGATATACTCCATGTATGAATAATATGCCAAAATATACTCTACTGTCATGTATATATAAACAGAACAACAACAACAACAACATCAAAAAGATGTAGACTGGCTAAATGGAAGACAAAAACAAAAACCAAGACACAATGATATGCTGCCTAAAAGAAACTCACTTTACTAGTAAAGCCACACTATGCAAGTGACCCTTCTGAAAAAAAAAAAATTACATGCATATGGAAAACAAAAGACAGCAGGAGTAGCTATGCTTATATCAGATAAAACAGATTTTAAGTTGAAAACTTTTTTAAAAAAACAAAGAAGGCTACTATATAATGATTAATTCATCAATTAAACAAGAAGAAATAGTAATTACAAATATATATTCATCCAATGCTAAAGTATCCAATTATTATATAAAGAAACATTATTAGATCTAAAGGAAAAGACAGACTACAATGTTATAGTATTTGGGGACTTCATCCCCTAGTTTTCAACAATGTTCATCCAAATGAAAAGTCAGCAAAGAAACAGCAGACTTAAAATATACTATAGAACAAATGGACCTACCAGGTATTTACAGAACATTTCATTCAAGAGCTACAGAATTCAATTCTTTTCATCAGCATAATGAACATTCTCCAGGATAGACCACATGTTAGTTACAAAGGATCTTTAGGAGCTATTTATGAACAGCTGCACATCATCAAAATGAAAAACCTAGAGGAAACAGAAAATTTTATGGACATATAGCATACCAAAATTATAACTTGAATATATAGAAAACCTGAATTGACCAATAATGATTTAAAGAAGAACTAATACCAATTCTTCTCAACTTATTTCAAAGAAACTGAAAAGAAGGGAACTTCAACACCCTCATTCTGCAAGGCCAACACTACACTGATACTAAAATCAGACAAAAACATGATGACAACAAAAACTACAGACCAGTATATCCCTGATGAGCACAGATGCAAAAAGTCTCATCAAAATATTAGAAAAATGAATCCAACAGCATGTTCCAATGAGATTTATTCCAGAGATATAAGAATTGTTCAATATATGCAAATCAATAAATGTAATTCATCAATAGTCTGAAGGACAAAAACCATATGATCATCATAATAGACACAAAATTCATTTGATAAATTTCAATATCCGTTCATGATAAAAACTCAACAAATTAGGTATAGAAGGAACATACTTCAACAAGACAGAAGACATATGACAAACTCACATGCAGCATCAGGCTAAATAGGGGAAAGCTGAAGGCCTTGCCTCTAAAATCTGGAGCAAAACAAGTATGCCCACTTTAGACACTCATGTTTAACACTGTATGGGAAGTCTTAATAAGAGCAATTAGGCAAGAGGAAAGGAAAGGAAAAAAAAGAAAGAGGCATCTAAATTGGAAAGGAGGAAGTTAAATTATCTCTGCGGATGACATGATCTTATATATAGATAACCCTAAGGGCCACCAAAAAACTGTTGGAACTGATAAACAAATTTAGTAATGCTGCAGGATACAAAATGAACAAACAAAAATAGTGTTTTTTACATCAATGACAAAATTGTGGAGAAAGAAATCAAAAAAGCAATCCTCATTCATAGACTTTTTGCAAAAAAATGATCTAGAAATAAATTTAAGAAAGTAAAAGATCTCTACAAGGAAATTAAAAAACATTGATGTAAGAAGTTATAGAGGACATAAAAAATAGAAAGACATCCCATGTTCATTGATTAGAAGATTTTTGTTAAAATGTCCATATTAGCCAAAGTGATCTATAGATTCAATGCAATCTCCATTAAAATACCAATGTCGGGCTGGGGTTGGAGATCAGTGGTAGAAGGCTTGCCTAGCAAGTGCTGACCCACTGGATTTGATTCTCAGATAGATAGATAAATAAATAAATAAATAAATACAAGTCCATCAACAATTTAAACAATGTAATTTTTAAAATATCAATGTAATTTTTCAGAGAACTAGGAAAAAAAATCACAAAATTTATATAGAACCACAAAAAACCTCCAAAATCTGGAGCAATCCTTAGTGAAAAGAACAAACCTGGAGACATCACAATACCTGACTTCAAACATACTATGAAGTGACAATAATCAAAATAGCATAACACTGGAATAAAAAGAGACATAGAGACCAGTGGAGGAGATTAGAAAATCCGGAAATTAACCTACTTACTTATAGTCAACTGTATTTTGATAAAGGTACCAAGAACATACACTGGGGAGAGAAAAACGTCTTCAATAAAATGTGCTTGGATAACTCAAAATATATATGGGGAAGAATGAAACTAAATCCTTGTCTCTTACCACACTGAGATATCAGCTCAAAAGAAATATGAAAATACTGGAAGAAAACAGGGGAAACACTTTGAGACACTATCCTTTGATCAGAAATTCCAGAAATTTACTCACAAAAAAACATTTTTATATGTATGCATTAGGACACACATAAAAGGATGTTCCTGTGGTTGGTTTGCCAGAGTCAAAGATTGGAAACATCTAAAATTCATTAATATGGTATCAGTTAAAGAAATTATGGTTAGATGAACTTAATGAAATCTAATGTACCAATTATAAAAGGGAGAGTGGAATATATTGACTGATATGAAAAGACTGTCAAGAAGGGAGCCCGTGTAGGACATAGCTAATTTGTAGTTGGGCCAGAAAAGCTCTATTTTTATCCCTGGCAGGGAAGTCTGGATGTCTGGTTTTGACTCTTGGCCAAGATAAGGGCAGTAAGATTAATGATGTGCTGTTTAAAGTTGAAACTCCTCTGGTAACCCTACACAACAAGTCTGTTCACTGATGGTTTTCATTTGGCAGAACTAGTTAGACAGTTCGGCTTGATGACATGATTAGAGGGGCACAAAAACCCAGTTGGGAACCTTTGCCTTGAGGTCTCATCACATAGATTTCAGTCTACAAGTCAGTGTGTGTGTGTGTGTGTGTGTATGTGTGCACCCTGTAGAGTGTGCATCAGGATATCTTTTGGGCCCCAACATTTGCCAGAAGCCTGTTTGCTGCCTCTTTGCTGCCCATTTCCTCTATCCTTAAATAAAAGCTACATATGAGTGGAACTCTGTAGAGTCCTCCATGTCCTTTCAAATATCCAAATTTGTGAAATCTTTACAATAGTGAAATGAAAACAGCAAGATCCAAAGTAATATGCAAGACTCTGGGAAATACACTCTCTGACATGGTACCAAGTCAAGTGGAGAAGGCTGTGAAGCACACCCAGGAGCAAATTCTAATTCCTCCTGTAAGAGGGTGCAATGGCTGTGGCAACTGGAGTGGAGCTTGTAACTATTTCAGGACATAGACTGTGAGGAAAGAGCAGTGGCACACAAATTTGGAAGGTCACGGGTCATATGTTTTCTCTCCTATGTGAAAGCTTGAGAGGAAAAAAGAAAAGGTGGGAGGAATCTCATGAAAAGCAAAGGGAGACCAGAGGAAACGGGCCAGGAGGTGGAAGGAGGGGTGGGAGTGGGGAAGGGCTGGGGAGTGATATTGGTCAAATTATATTGTTACATTGTGTGCATATACTGATGTGTAACAACAAATCCCACATTATGTATAACTGTAATGCACCAACAAAAATATTTGAAAAAAATTTTAAATGTTGTCTATTAAAAACAAAAACAAAAACAAGAGTGGTGGCCCAGTCCCAAGTGAAGCTTTCACCCAGCCTGACTCCATCTTACACAGTGTCACCAGTATCTGTGTGACCTCAAACCTGCCTCTGAGGATCTTGAAACAGATGGTGAGAGGCTGAATCAGCACCTGCCTGTGTAGTACACCACCTTCACTCAGGGTGGAGGCTGGGCTCCTAGAGGCCAAAGTCTAAGATACCTGAAATATGGCACATAGACTCTAACACTCCTAAAATTATACTTTGGTAACGAAACAGATTTGGAATTAATAGAAGAGTCCAGAAATACAACTGCTCTATTTGAAGGAGTGGACTCTACCAAGTACCAGGAGAGTAAAAACTTTGTCCTGAGTCACAGATGGTGACTCTCATAACTGTGGGCAAAATGAAGGCTGAAAATGAGGGTGAGGAGATGTAAGGAGCAGACAGGTGCTCTCAGACTGTCACAGTGGGCTGCCCAGTTAGACGGCGAGAGAACCACTGAGTGGAACGACCACACGTTCTGGGGGATGCTTGGAAGGGAGGCACGATGAGGCCTTGCTTCTCTTTTCCTGTTGAGTCTCTTCTGCTCTCATTTTCTCACCACTGACACAAGAGAGAAATTAGACAGAGGTCACACTAGAAGCAGGAGGGATTTCCCTTTCCTGATTATTTTTTGTTTCCATCTTTTAGACCTTTATCTTATTATTTTTATGTGGTGCTGAGAATTGAGCCCAGTGCCTCACACATGCTAAGCAAGCGCTCCACCACTGAGCCACATTTCTACTGCCATAAATAATAGAGAGGCTGTGAAACAGAAGTGAGGTATGAAAAGAAGGGCTTGTGGGAGGGTTCAGAGTGGCATGGTAGCATTTTCTCTGCTGGGTTTTTTTTTGTTTTGTTTTTTGTTTTGGAACAGGTGATTGAACTCAGGGGCACTCGCCACTGAGCCACACCCCCAGCCCTATTTTGTATTGTATTTAGAGACAGGGTCTCTCTGAGTTGCTTAGAGCCTCGCTAAGTTGCTGAGGCTGGCTTTGAACTCGCGATCCTTCTGCCTCAGCCTCCTGAGTCACTGGGATCAAAGACATGCGCCACCATGCCCAGCTCTCTTGAGTTTTAAAATTTTTCTCTCCCTGGCACGGGAGTAGAAAAGAGGAGGGGCTATTGGAGGAGGTGTGGGAATAATGGTACAAGGGCTGAGAGGAGAAAGAGGGATGTTCTACTCTCCAGAGGAGAAATATATACCCACCTAGAGCTAGCTGAAATATCACTGCAAAATGATGCATGTAAGTCCTGATAAGCATGAATTCTTTAATATATTTTTAACCTTTGGAGTTCTTGGAAATTAACTTTTTCCTCTCTGAACAAAAATCATTGTTCTCTCCTTTCCCTTCTTTGTTCCCTTTTCCATCTATCCATCTATCCATCCATCCATCCACCCACCCATCTACCTACTACCACCTATCTACCAGCCAATCAGAAAATATAAGGGAAAAACTTAGTTTTTAAGGACTCCTAAAAGTTTTAAGTAGACACTCAACGCAGTTTTAAAGTTTTTAAGGACTCCTAAAAGGTTTAAGAAGACACTCAAAGCAGTTTTAAATTTTATACACCAATGAATGTCCAAATGAGTACACAATAACGTAATCAACAGAAGGAGAAATGCAGTTGCCATGGGAAGGTGCAGAACAATGGGAATGTTCCTATCGTACCTCTATGTGGACCAGGGACATAAGGCTCTGGGTCTTTCTTAGATGTTTCTCTCATACTTCTCTGTGGACTGGGACATAAGGCGCTGGCTATTTCTAAGAGTTCTCTCTCCTACCTCTCTGTGGGCTGGGAACATAAGGCTCTGGCTCTTTCTAGGAGTGAAAAATCAATTTGGAAATATATACTACAGAAATGCAAAAATACACCCTGTAATGTTTACTCTTCAATTCCATAAATATCCATTAAAGGAAAGAAAGAGGCAAAGGGGAACAAGGATAGAAAATAAAAGGAACAGAAATGGAAAAAGAGAAAAAGACAGGAAATGACAAAAGAGGATAAAGATACACTAAGAAGAAAGGACATCCAGAAGGGGAAAAAAGAGAGGGAGCCAAAAGGAGAGGACTGCAGCTCATGGACGTTCTGGTATTCTCCCTGTGAGTTTGACTACGATGACAGTGGTGCTATTTGGAATTGTTTAGAATGACTCAAGCTGTGGTATGTATTTTAAATCCCTCTATTTAAGCACATGTGGCATCAAACATTTGAAATGAAATGAAATGAAACACTTGACTAATCTGAACTGAGATGTCTGTAAGTATAAATGCACGCCAGATTTGGAAGTCTTTATAAAAAGGAAAGGGAAATATTTTGGATATATTTAGGTTAAATAGAGTATATTTTAAAAATTAATTTTACTTTGTTGCCTTTATAAATGTAGCAGCTAGGAAGTTTGAAATTCCATCTAGGGCTTGTGTTATGTTTTGTTCAGAATGCATTGTTCCAACACTGTGAGTCTCCGTTTAGTGATTTTAATCAAGGCTGATGAGAAAGACTTGCTAACATCTGAACCCCCAAAGCTGCTAAAAAAAACATACCAATATGCTGGACTTTTTCATCAATGACCTCACAGTGGTATGGCCACCGTGTTGGGCTCAGGGGCCCAGAAGAAGAGACACCATATAAATCCCGTGGTTCACGAAGGCGGGGCACCCATCTCCCCAGCTGATATTCCAAGAGTATTTGTGTGGTCCGAGGGAAGAATGGGTCACCAAAAGAGTCAGCTGAGAAAAAGATTCAAACACAAGCACGAGTGACAAGAAGGAAAACACCAATTCTTACAATGTTTTATGTAGTTCCTATTTCCTTTCCAACACTATTCAATTCATGAATATTGGTGGATATCATTAGAACTAACAATTATGGCATTTTTAAATAAAAGCATTAATGAAATTTTGTGACAACTGATCTTTGCAGAAGCTAAAAAATGACTGTTGACCCTGTCTGCTATCAATTCCTTCTCACCACTACTCTCTCCAAGGCTGTCTCTGGCAGCTTTCCTGGCAGATCATCAACTATTTCCTCAGGCTCTCTGTCCAACGGGTTAAATGCACTCTGTGACGACAGTTCCTGCAATTAAGTTCTCAAAGGTCGCTAGTGATCTCTCAGTCACAAATTTTCCCCCTCAGTTCTCATTCTAGGGTCATAGTGGAGCCACCTCCAGGAGATAGTGCAGCGCCCCTGTCTCTCTGTGTGGCATGGATTTGTTGAGCTCTCCTTAAGTTCATTTCCTTTCCTTTAAGATACCAAAGAAACTGACAACCTCTAACTAGGAACTTTTCAGTGAAGTGACCCAAATAAGGCTCCTGCTCCACTTTAACCAATGAAGTGTTTTCTTTGCCTTGAAAGTCTTCCCCTCCTGCCCCTTAGGTGGAGCCCCAAAACACCTCATTTTCAGTTGCCTGATTTGTTAATTGCTGTTAGTTCAAATGAACTCTTCAAAAACTTAATGTGGCAAAGTTTGTCTTTTAATAATTCATTCAAATAAGAATGAAAAAGCAAGTCTTTACTGAAGTCTTAATAAACTAATCATGGCTTTCATTTAATTTCATTTATTATTTTCTAATATAAACCAGACTTCCCTAAAACAAACCTGAAAAGCTGAAACTCCAAAAGATTCTTATAAAAGGATATACAACATTTCTCATTTCTTTTTCCTACTCACCAGAATAAAATTCCCTATTTTACTCAATCTGACTTTTTTTTAGTTTCTTCACTTTTTATCCACTTAAGGTCTTATGATAAAAGGGAGGAAAAATACATGGATAAGTTTAAACCTGTTAATAGTGTACACTGATGAATATCTTCACGTACAAATTTCATGAAAGTATCCTCATCCTAAAACAAGAGAAATTTTAAATTAAAAAACCAACAATTTCTAAATTCAGAATTTTTTTTACATCTATCCTAGTACCAGGGATTGAGTATATGCCTTCAATGTTTATTAAATGAGGAAATTAAAGAATTATTAAGGGATATTGGTCTCAAAGCAGTGTCTCAAATAGCCTGGATACCTAAAGTTCTACATCTTTATTCCTCCTCTTCCACTGGGAATGGCAACTCCAGGGAAAGAATAAAAGCTGAAGTTCAAAGGTAGTTGGTAAACTTGGGAACACGATTTAAATTAACAATAACAAAAAGAAACACAGAAAACCAGAAGGTTATACATTATTTTGGGGAGTTTAGTTTTGGATTCACATGCGTAATTTTTTACTTTAATAAAATATAAAAGGAATCTCTCAGAAATATGTACAAAGATCAGACAAAATATTCTTAAACACCACATTTCTCTCCCATTTTCTTCTTTTGTGATATCACAGACACATTAGGCCTATCAGGGTTCTAGCACCAAACAGGCTATGATATAACACTACAGCATTAGTACACAGAAGAAAATAAGTGGAAATGAATTACAAAAATAAAATCCTAATGATTTAATAGACCTTTAACAAAACCAGAAGAATCTTGGTCACAATTATTTTCTCAAGAAGACATCAATATAGTTTTTCTTTCTAAATAGGCATACTGCACACAGTAATAGCTTAGTTTTTCAACTGAATTATGTTCCCAACTTCAAGGTCAATATTTTAATTGGGAACATGTATTCTATAACACATTTTATCTCAAATTAAATAAAATAAATATGAGAAAAACATACTGATTCATCTTCATCACTGATGGTTCTGTCCGAGTAGTCCTCCTTTTCTGAATCTTCTGACATTCTCTTCCAGTGTTTGGTTTGAAATTTATCACGTGGATAGGCTGTAAAACAATTTCTAAGGGACTTATTTGATAGCTTTTCTTTTTAAACTGAAGGTGTTTTTACATTAAATGAATACTTAAAAATGCGTTCATTAAATTAACAGTGACAAGTCTCTAAAAACTTAATTAGGATGCTGCTAATTAAACCTTTAACTTCAAAGATTTGAAGAAACTTTCTATTACTACAAGAAACACAAAAATCACAATGAAAGACAAAGCAAATAATTTAATTTTTAAAAATCCAGAGTACACAGGAAAGTCGTTAACATTCTGTATTTACAGTTAAATGCTACATAGTGATAGTAGGTTCAGAATGATCACAGAAACATTAAAATACAATAAATAAAAATTAGTTGCTTTTTCAGGCAGTGAAATATAGCAATACAGTTACAAAAGATTTTTTTTTCAGTTCAAGTGAAAATTCAAGTTCAAATGGCAACAGACTTTTCTCTTTATAGTTTAATATTATTCTGTAGATACTGTCTCTGTTCTATTCAATTATATTACTCTTACTGAAATCTCAATAGCTACCAGAAGGTTGTAATGGCGATGACATTATGTGCCTATCCAAGTATTCTCCCTCGTGGTTATCATTATGACAATGGAATAATCGAAATTCCTTGCCAAGATTCTATAGATTGGGAGAGGAATTTACCAATTTCAAATCTATTGGCTTATGCTGCTCTCTACAGAGTGCTCTGGAACACAGGCTGCACAGAATAACTTCCAAGGTCCATCGTACATGACTACAAATGCAACAGAGAAAACCGAGTATATAGAGAGACTGAAGTGTCAGTCTGGGGGACACACTCCCAATTCACCGAACCGCTGGATTCGGTTTCCTTACAAGCGCCTACGAGGCTCACCACGTGCTAACTGCAGTGGACTCAGACCCTAGCGTCGGCAAAGGCCCACGCAGAGAGGTACCGGGGCTCCCATGTCTGCAGCAGGTGTGCGGCCCGGCACCACCGCCCTCTCCGTGGGAGGCACGACTCCGCCACAAATCCGGGTGGCAGTTTTTCCCCCCAGCTCACTTCTGCAGGACACTGCGGAGTGCGGGGGAGCTCATCTTCCGCACTTGCTTCCGGGGGGCGTCCTGCCTCCAACCCTGCCTTCCTTTTCTGCACCTCGTCCCGCCTCAGGCGGCCCCTCACGCCCTCCCCGAATCCTCAGCCAGGTCAGTCGTCCCACCCGTGCTGGGAGAATATTTCGAGAACTCCTTTAAACAACCGGGTCCGGGGCTAGCAGGAGCTCCACGGTCCTCCAGTGCCTCAGCCGCTCCCAGACCACTCGTTACCTAGGCAACGGCGCCACTCTCGCGAGACTGCGTGCCTCCTCGGGAATCTCTGTGCGACCGGCGCTGAGGCAATGAGTTGCGCGCAGGGTTTTGGCTGAGAAAGGTGGAGCCGCGGGGTTTGATGGGAACTCGGGGCAAAGTTGCGGGGCAGCCCGAGAGACTGCGGGATGGGTTAGAGCGTTGGGATCTGCGGGAGGATCTGGGAGTGGAGACGACCGGACAGCAATTAATTAGTCGTGTTGTGCGTGTCGGTTGGTTGTCGGACCTTTTCTCAGAGAAGGCAGTAAAGCATGCTTGTTAAGATTTGTACTTTGGAGCTCACCGGTGGACAGGTTAATTTTATGGACTAAAATTTCCTCATCCTTTACATGGATGCAATAATTGCAGCTACTACTTGGAGTTGTTAGAAGATTAAATCGACTGTTGATCTTTGTATGCACGGTGAGTTCCATTCCGCACAATTGTGACTAATTATCTTTATTCTGAAAAATGAGAATTTTCTTCTTAAATTTTGATTTGGAGGAGTCGTGGTCATATTAGGGTGAATTCTCGAAATTCTTATCAGCTTTGATATTCTTTAAATATAATCATTAGCTAACAAATTAAACATTTTTCTATCTTCTGGGGCTTGGCAAATAACTATGTGCATTATCTCATCTAGTTACATATGAACTTCCCATAACAGGCTTAATATTATTTGTGTACATCCCATTTTGATTTTTTCCTTTTCTTTAGCTCTGGTGGATAATTTAATGTATTTGGAAAGGTTTTCCAAATATAGCTTAAAAAAAAAAGAATGTACAGATGTTTGGTGCTTTCATGAGCCATTAAAAGCTGTGAGATTTGTGATAGTGTGGAAATGGAGATAATGGATTACAGCAGTTTAAAAGAATAAAGGGCAAAGCACTAGGGTTTAAGCATGGAAATAGGCTGATGTTATAGATTTTCTAAGTTTTTGAAAGTAAGACTTTTTAGATCAGCAATTTAGAAATTCGAACCTCCCAGATTAGGCCCAGGCTTGAGAAAATAAAGTGTATTTTATAAAAAGCTCTTTTGAAAATGAGTCTTCATTGTACCTTATTTTATGCCGTACAAACATCACTGCAGGTGATGTGCAGAGAGAGTCTTGCTATGGTTTGGATATAGTTTGAATGTGTCCCCCAAAGTTTTGAATATTGTAATTTAACCTCCATTGTGAGGTTTTAAGAGTGTAAAATCTGACCATGGTGTTTAGAGGATGGGCCTTTGGAAGGTGATTAGGATTTGATAAAGTTATCTGGGTGAAGTCCCCATGATTGAACATTGGCAGCTTTATAAGGAGAGGGAAAGAACCAGAACACACACACACACACAGTGTCTGCTGTGTGATGTTACACATCCCCTCAGGACTCTGCCAGCAAGACGACCTTCACCAGATGTGGTGATGACACACTTCCATTGCACCTACAAAACCAGAAGGCAAAATAAACCTCTTTGCTTTAAATGTCTAGTATTGTGTTAGTGGCAACAGAGAATGGATTAAAACAATCTTTTTGTGTTTCTTCTGTTGGATTCTGCTCATGGATAAGCTCGAGGATGTCGGATGCACAAGATGAAGCTCCTAGAAAAGATCTAACCAGGTTACACAAGAAATAAATGGCAAAGCTAGTATTGAAGTCTCATTATTTTGAGTCCAAATATTTACAAGTCCAATATGTCAGGAATCCTTATAAAGAAAAATTATCTTCATGCATAACAAAAATGCTTTGGAATTCAACAAAACTTTGAAAATCATATACCTTCATATTTCATTAATTCCACAAATCTTTATTGAATGCTCACTGCATGTCAGGGACCATGCCCAATGTAAGGCTACAGCAGGGAACAAAGCATTCTTCACTGAGATTACATTTTAATGGGAGAGAAGAGACAGACCAATAACAGTAATAAAAACCACTTCTTAATGATGTCTTCTATGGAAGGAGTTAACGCTCAAAATAATAAAGAACATAGTGCAGGAGTGAGGGTTGTGGGTGGGTCTCACTAGAGTAGCTCTTTTTGAAAGTAGTGGGGATGGCCTCTCTGAGCAGATGCTGTTTGACCGGAGGAATGAACCACAAGAATGTCCTTGCCAGACAGAGGAAGCAAGGACAAGTCCCCAAGAGAAGTGTTGTGAATTATACAAGGCAGGACTGGTTCAGCCAAAGCTTAGCTGGAGTTAGTATTACTTTAAAGAAATAAATTTCACAAGGGCTTTTCTCTTTCCCAAGCAAATTTAAATTATATTCTTAAGTACCTGCTTCTATGTAACTCTCAAAATTAAAAAAAAAAGTTTAGTTTATTCTCTTATTCCAGATGATAGAACATACTAGAAATGATTTTTTTTTGCCTATAAGTTAAGGTGGACTAGAGTCAACTTCTACCAAGGATTTTCTATCAGTCTGAGTTTTTCTTCCACTTCTCTGTGATCTGAGAAAGTTCTTGGACAGACTCCTCGTATAGCTGCTTCTGCCTTTTTGGAAAGATTTACTTCTGCAGCAATTTTTTTTTTTTTTTTTTTTTTTTTTTCTTTCTTTCTTTCTTTTGTGAGATTACTACAAGACTGCAATCTAAAGGCAATATAAAAAAAAGAAGAAGAAAAAAAGAGGACAACCAAAATCATACCCCAAGGGCGTAATCACTGGTGTGGGAATCAGGAGAAAGCTCATCTTAGCAATATGATCAAATGTAAGTTATGTCGGGAATATAATTTATTTTGTGTAATTATATCAATCTGGCTATTAAGTAGAGACTTAAACTAAAATATGAAGTCCTTGGGGTAATCAATTCTTTATGACGTCATAGAAGTTAGTGGCCCTTGAGGTCCCTAACTTTGGTTGATGAAGTCATACTAGGGCTTGAGGACCCAGGAGTAGTCCAGTACCATTCTGGGCCTTCCCCAGACAATCAGGGTGTTGGATACTCAGTATCGGGCCAAACCTCTCAAACTGTGTACAATTTCAAATCTAGAGATCTAGTTCAGCCAGCAAGTAACCAAGACTCAGCTCAAGAGTCATTCCCAGTTTCTTTTATCTTAAAATTGTATGTATTAAGCAACTTATCATTCCAGTGTTATCAGTATACACCACTACTATTTGCATTTTGCAGAAATTTGGATTCCTGCCAAATACGTGGCCCCCTCATGTTTTACTGCATTTGTGAATAAAAACTAACTCTGTCATCTAATTTATTGGATGTGTCTGGAAAGAAGATGCATGTTTTATACGAAGTATTTTAAAGATCCAGAAGCTTGTGGAAAATTAAAAGGCTTCTTAGAACTTTGTACCTTCTTCTTTAAAAAAAAGCTATAGGTCTTTATTCACATGTTCTGCTCTTTGACATGCACATGATTTAAATTTCCTTCAGCTGGAATTATGTGAATTTCTAGGAAAATTCATTCATAACTTAATAAAACTAAAAGAATATTAAAACCAAAACTATTTTCCTTTAAAGTTTGATTTTTCTTAAAGTACCTATTTTTCAGAAACCCATTCCTAATTAGACTTAAATATCTGAATTACTACCTAAAGTTGAAATTGTAAACTGGATAAAAAGGACTTTTCTTCTCTTAGACCATTTTGGCTCCCACTGGAAGATTTAATTAAAAGGTTAGAAGTTAGTGGTCATAGAAGTTAGGGGCCCTTGAGGTCCCTAACTTTGGTTGATGAACTAATACTAGGGCTTGAGAACCCAGGAGTAGTCCAGTACCATTCTGGGACTTCCTCAGACAATCAGGGTGGGAAATCAGAGGGGGAAATAATTCTTTTAACTTTGCTGTAAGTAAAACAAAGAGTTTATTTTGTTATATTAAAAATGTGAAATAAGCATGAAGAGACAGCTTTGGGAGAAACACCGGAAAGTAGCTTTTAATAGATGGCATTGTGTAAGCTCCATGTGGCCCTGGGTGGTGCTGTCCCTGAGGCGCTCTGAGGGGCCAGCGCCTGCCTACTTGGGCTCTAGAAGTGGCATTGAATGTCAGTATATATCCCTGGGATAGTGTCCTTCAGTGCCATCTCCAAATGCCACTTTGATACTTAAGGAAGTGTTATAATGCAGAGTTGACAGCTTGTTTCCCTGAACACCACTCTCTGAGTTGACAGCTCCTGAGTGGCAGAAGTCTGAGTGTGTTTAGAAGGAAACTGCACTGGCCGGACACTGACATCCCTTAGCCACATGCTTCCCACTGGGGAGAGTCTACGGCTGGCAAAGCTGTCATCCCCTCGGGGTGCTGAGTCTGTGCTGACTTTGAAAATGACTGAAACTTTTGATTTTATATTTGGTGATGCTAATTTTGGTGTTTACTCCTTACAAGTTAAGAATTTTTATCTAAATACAGCAAATTATTATTTTTCATTTTTGTTTTGTTGTGCTGGTGATAAGAACTCAGGGCTCCATGCTTTCTAGGCAAGTGAGCTACACCCAGCTATACCTAGCTACACCCAGCCCATTGGAAACTATTAATGAAACGCCTTTAAACTATATTTTATAAGTGAAAAGATTTTGAGAAGCCCTGTTGCTGGTTAAAATTATATATGTAGATGCAGAGTCTTATAAAGGCCCATTTTCATTTTTAAATCTCTAGTATCTGATTACAATTATGAATTCCATTGGATTGTATGTGGGAATATAAATATCTGAATTTTCCCAACAATTGTGGTTCACATCCAAGGATGAAAAAATGCTAGAGTTTATGATTTTGGATACTGATAAAAAAAAATCATCAAAATGAAAGCTAATCAGAATCCTCACACACCATCCATAGCGCTTTTGTATGCATTGTTCTGTAACTCTTGTGCCTAAGCAATTTTTATATTTTTAATGTATCATTTAATTAAAAAAATGTAAGCAACAACAACAAAAAAGTAGTCATTCCCATAAAGACCCTTTTCCTTAATGAATTAGTAGAATTCATTGCATTTGGGGACTGCAAAGAAGCAGTAATTCCCCTCAGCACTTGGAATGTCCCCTGCCTGCACAACAACCATCAGGATAAATTAAGTCAAAAGAGAACAAATGGTTATGTGTGAAATCTCGTGACAAAAACACGTGGTCTTCCCTCCTCAGTAACTATCCCAAACTGTGCAATGTGATCTTTTTTCTACCAAGGATGTGTTGGCCAAATTCCATACTGTTTCAGACTCTTTCAACTCCTCTAACAATTTTATTCTGGTATTTGGTGTTTAGATTCAGTATTAAGTTCCTTTTAAACTTCCAATTTCAATCTTAATTCAAAGACCCCTTCTCCCTACCTCTCAGAGCAGCCTAGGTGTGTTCCTGCTCTGGTGGTTGGGAAGTGGGAGGGAGGTTAGTGTTTCATTGTTCACATCCACCCTATCTTCTTTCTAGTTTCTAGTTTCTTTGATGAGGATGGGCTGGGGAGCCCAAGGGGCAAGTAACTGGCCAAGTTATTGGCTGCATGGTTCAATTCACATCCTGTCCTCTCCAGGAGAGTGGTATCTCTGACCTGGCCCTTGAGCTGGTACACACTTCAAGGTCCACCCCTGTCTCTTGTGACAGATGAGGTGCGGGGGGAGTGCTTAAGAGCAGAGGCTCAGCAGTTGACTTCTGGGGGGTCAAATATTCAACCGCTTAAGAGTTATATGACTATAGACAAGTTTTTGAAGTTCTCTGTGCTTCCATTTAGTTGCCTATAAAGTGGGGAAAATGGAGTAGTAGCTACCTTGTTGAGTTATTGAGAAGATTCAATGAGTGAAAAATATGTAAAGTTCAAAGCACTTACCTGTTGGTCACTCATAACATGTGAGAGGGGTGGTCAGAGTCACCAATCTCCTCATGGCATCTGGTAGTGGTTTTCAAAGTGTGTGCCCTGGGACCAGCAGCATTAGCAGCATGCGAAAATTATTAGAATGCAAATTCTAAAGCCCCAACCCAGACCCATGGAATCAGAAACTTTGGGGTAGAACAATTGATGGTTGAACGAGTTCCCCAGGTGATTCTGATGCACCCTAAATTTTGAGAACTGCTAAAACAGAAGTGTGTACTAGGGAAACAGAATATTTAGCTGTGTGACTTTGGGTAAGTTATTTAACATCTGTGTGCCTTGGTTTCCCTGTAAAATGGGGATATAATGACATCTATATCATAGGGTTTGTTATGAGGATTATTATCATAGCATACATGAAGTGTTAGGTTATAGTAAGTGCTCTCGTTCTGTGGTTTTCAATGAGAATGTTTGAAACATACATTCTTAGAGAGTACAGGCTGAGATCTGTTGTTTTCAGTGTTTGAAGCAAACATTTCTTAGAAAGCGCGTGTAGGCTGAGAGAGAGAACTTGCTTCTTAAAATGTTGTCTCCAAAGCAGCAGCAGTCACCGCAGCATCACCTAGAAACCCATTAGAAATGCAAAATCTCAGTCCCCACCCAGACCTATGATGAGAATCTGCATTTCCTTTTGGGGTAGCAAAGAGTTGAAAACTCAACTCTAGATCCACTGAGAATCTCCTGGGAGTGGAACCTACATAACTAAAAAGGCCCACTATTGATGCTGATGTTCACCAAGGATTCAGAAGCCCTGCTGAACCCAGGGCAACTGATTTCCATCATTTGAAAAAAACTCCAAGCACCTGTGTTACTAATGTTGGTGGGCACAAGACAGACAAAAGATGGCATTTTTTTGTACAGAAGAGTGCTGAATGAGGTTGAAAACCAGTTACACTAATCCTGTGTTCTACATGATTGCAGTCCTTTTGCAAAATCTTAGCATATTCTGTGAAGGTTCTATCTGGGTAGAAATGACCAGTTGGGCCTTCTAAAATCTTATCTTAGTGAAACATTCTTTTTGAAATCACATTTCAAGGTAGCCATCATCACTGAAAACATGACTTGGAAAATTCTGCTATGAAAAGTGCACTAGAGTGAAGCAAGAAGTCAGTATTTGTGGAGCTGAGATGGAGGGATGAGGGACACATGAACTATGAATCTGGAGTCACAAAATGTCATCAAACAAATTAATTCAGAACTCCAGGAACTTTACTATAAAAATGGACAGTGCATCTAATTAGAGTTTATATATTGAGTTCTTCATGAAACTATCATCGTGTCACTTACACAGCACTATTTGAGTCCTGGTACTGGGTACGCACATGAGCACACAGAAACCTATAAGGAATATTTTTTTTCTTTGATTACTCCAGGCAGAGGTATTCCTGTCTTCCCTTTGCTGATAATTATTTACTACGTAATTCTTTGAAAATCATGTGTTAGAGCTTTGTGATATTTTATCTCCTAGAACTCTTTGTCACTCAATGTTTTATACCTTTTCTCATCATTATCATGTGTCTCCTTGCTATAATGATGTAGCTGCTCCCCAGAATCAAGGCAGGTGGCAATCTGTGTGAAGACCAGGTGACTTCAAGTTCACTCTTACTTTTAGGCAGTAGCTCTTTGGAGACCCAATAAGCTGAAACAATGTACCAAGCCTCATCTTTGACAGCAGATTCTGACTTTTCCCCTTTGGCTAAATCACATTGACAAAGCTAAAGCTTAGCCTTTCAAGCTGCCTCTTGTACATCAGCAGATGTTCCAAAGCAGGAGCAGCCCTGCCATAAATAAGAAAGAAAAAGTAACATAGTACAGGTGGTACAAGGCTAGGAAGGTCATGAAAAAGTATCAGTAATTACATTAAAGATAAAAGGACTAAATGGCAAAAACTCAAAGATGATCAGATTGAATTAAAACCCAAACCCAAAATACACAATTTTTAAAGACACCCATCTGAAACTAAAGGATATGTAAAAATTTAAAGAAAATGGATGGACAAATTTATATAATGCAAGTGCCATCCAAAAGAAAGATACAGTAGCAATATTCAGAATAAAAAAAAAGCTTTAAGGTAAATATCTTTGTTCCAAAGAGACGATCACTTCAAAATGATAAAATATTAATTCACTAGGAAGATATAATGATTCTAGATTTTAATGCACCTAAATTTGCTTAAAATATAGAAAGTAAAATTAACAGGATTGTATGGGGAAATAGACAAATTCATAATCATAATGGGAGATTTTTTTCACATTCTTTTCTCAATAATCAACAAAGGAAAAATGAGAAAGGACATAGAATGTTTGGACAATATAATTAATAAACTTGACACAGACATTGTACTTGGATCCAGACCTTGTTAGTTTATCTTCTAACTCCCATAGAGGAACTAGAGGATACTTAGGATCATGAGATCTTTTTTCTTATCCATTCTTCTAGTTGGAGCACAAGTGCAAGCAAGAGTAGAAAAAACCTACATCTAGAAGTTTCCATATCAAACAAGGAACTATAGTATTGTTTTTTAACGGCCATATCCTAGATATGTATATTATAAAGTTAATTTTCATTTGCCCCTAAGTTTACAGTTTGGTACTAGTACTACAGATTGTGTTCTTTTTTTCCTTTTTTTCTTTTTTTTGAATCAGGGATTGAACTCAGGGACACTCGGCCACTGAGCCACATCCCCAGCCCTATTTTGTATTTTATTTAGAGACAGGGTCTCACTGAGTTGCTTAGGGCCTCACTAAGTTGCTGAGGCTGGCTTTGAACTCGCGATCCTCCTGACTCAGCCTCCCAAGTCGCTTGGATCACAGGCATGCGCCACTGCACCCAGTTTCAGATTGTATTCTTTTCACTGCTGAATTTTGTAAATTGATCTTGATGACAACTTTCTTATCTAGACTTATGCTTCTTGATAGGACATGGTAGTAAAAACATTAGTATATGTTTTTATAGTAACAATTTGCCTATCTTATCGATAGAATTTAGGGAACTGTTCAGAGGCTCTAGACCCACAATTTAGAATTTTTGTGAGAACCCCAGATTTCAGATCAATTAGTGCTACATAAGTAGTCAAAATTAATATAAAAAATCTTTGGATTCCATGCAATCACTAGAGCCCTGCAAGTACTAAGTATTCCTTAAATGAATGGTATGTTTCTATGACTCCCTTAGTATCAAGAGGAGTGGTATGTGACTACACTGGGAGTAAGAAGTCTGACTGTAAGCAAAAATAACCAACATGGTTTTGGGACCATGATGAAAACACAAGCAACTGGGACAGAAGCAGACCTCAAATGGATCAGCAAGCTTTCCTTTATTCTGCAGCGGAGTTAATCAGGCACTGGAGGGGCTCATTTTCTGTGTAGAAAAATGGCCACTGGCTACAGAAGTGATTTGAGGTTAATAGTTTAGAAGGAGGGTGATTTAATTATGGGAGACTGAAGCAGGATGTGTTGGTTGGGACAGTCAGGAAAGAAGTTGTAAAAAACCTGAAACTTGTCACTGGGAAAAGCTCAGAACTCGGTGTTCACTGCTTATTTTCTTTCTCCAGAATTCATTGTCTCCCATTGTCTCATTATTTGCTTTTCTCCTTCCAGGATTCATCAGAAATGGGAAAGGGTAAAAGTCCAGGGCCCAGTGTTCCAGTATCCATCTCCTCCCTTCAGGACCCATTGTGGTTGGGAAGGGATGAAAGTTTACTTTTTTCCCTCTGGGGCCCATTGTTACTGGGAAATGATTTACGGGGAGAGGATTAATGATTACCATCCTCCTCCTTCTTCCCCTGGATCAGACTGTTTTGGGGGTTGTCATTTCCTGTCCTGGGGCTTGTCATTTTCCATATCTTTCACTGATAGGTTTAAGAAAAAAAAATAAATCCCTCTTTTCAAACTTTTCCATACATGTTTGGTCAGTTGTCCACATTAGAACAATTTTGAATATTTGGTTAGAAAACTACCTCTAATAAGAAGCATTTAAAAATATGAAAATGATTTTTTTTTCTTAAAAGAGTGAAACCAACAGTCAAGGTGAAATATAGAATTTGCCATGCCGTCATCTTTATTTTAAGACGCACCTCTTTCAATCAATATAGTACATAAAAGTATGTGAGGCAAAGACATTTGGAGGAATACCATTTATTGTGGATGCATTTTCACAATATATTTTTATTGCAGCGATCAATTATCAGTGAAAAATATCAAGTGTTTATAACATTTTAAAGAATGGCAGATTCACAGAACATGCTAGTCAGCTTGCAGTTTTATCTCTTAAAGATAACAGAGAATTGTAATCCAACAAGTCAACAAGGAATTTGTTTTCCCAAAGGTTAAATTCAAACTGAACAAAATTCTACCCTAAAACTTATTCCATCCAAACATTGGAATAAAAGTCAGGATGATACATTCTTTTCTCAACTTTAGATTTTCTAGAAAATATATATAATAGCAATCAGGAGAAGCTCTTATTCAAAAGTTCAGCAAAACAATGTTCCCTCACCACTGGCCTTAATTCAGATGTTGAACCATTTCACTCCAATGATGGGAATCCTCTACATGGGAGCCTCATGTAAATTCTAGCTCATTTTATCGTAGACTGTGTCTACTCTGTCATGGGTGGATGGCTTGTGCAATCTTAGTGGCTTTCCTTCCTTTGGTCCAGGTTTGCTAAAAGCTAGGGGATCCAATTAACCTTTCCTGATTTTGGAGGAAGATAGGCTTTGGAAGTCTGTGCTTACTCCTCAAGTCTGCCCTGTCTGGCTTGCTTTTCTGGAGAAGTATGTGGCTTATAAAATAGTTATTTGGGATGCTCTCTAAGTGTGGCAGGAATGGAGCCTAAGACAATTTTGGCTAAGTCAACTGAGGTATGAATTTACATGGTGAAGCTGTATGTATAAGTCTATACTAGGACATTTTCCTAAGATACTGGAGTATTCTTTCATCATCTTGTATGAAGAATAAAGACTGACATGCTAAAGTAAGATCTGATATCTGGATTGTGTGTGAACAAATGGTGAGTCAATAAGGACTCGGGGGGAAAAATAATACTAGTAAAATTTACACATGTTTTTGAAATTTCAGAACATGATCCACTTATGACAAGTACCAATGACTAATCAAGTAGAAAATTTTAACTTGAAAAATATTTCAGAGTATATGAAGGTAAGGTACTAGTATATGAAGGTGTCATGCCTCCTAAATACTAGATTTTACTCACTTCACTTCTCTGCTTCCCTTCCAGACATGGGCCAAAGTTGTTCTTTGTTTATAACTCTGTCTGGAATTCCAATCTGTGCAGTATTGTCACTTAAATTCTTGTCTTTAAATCTTAGCAAAGGAAGAGACCTTAGCTATCATGTTGGCCACCTTGCTGTGAACTTTCATGTTACAGGTAAGTAGGTTTGAACGTGATCCAGATGGTAGATTCTGTAAAATTCATACTGGGCTTCAAGATTGCCTTTAATTATAGACTAAATACTATGTCTTCTTATAGAAAATTTCACCTCCTTTTGACACTTCTAATCTCTCTCTCTTTTTAATACTTTTTGTAATAAGTCATCGGGCATTGAAAACATATCCATACCTATCTGCCATGTTTCTGTTGGCAAATATGAAATATTAATATAATATTGTGTTTTTTAATTTTTAAAGAGCTGTGATATTGGCTAGTTACAAGGACATACTACTAAAAATAATAGTCTAGCACATGAAAAGCACTCTACTGTTAGTGTGTTTGTATACGTGTATGCATATACATACATACATAATCGGGTAATCTAAAATGTGGGTCAGGCATCTACACTATCAAAGAAATCCACAAAGCGACCAACCTAAAAAAATCAGTACCACTGTCAGCTAAAATAATAATCCAATTTAGATATGAATCAGCACGAAAAAAAGGAATACCTTAATAGTACATCTTCTTTTTTTTAAAAAAAAGACATCATTATTGTAGAATATCAAATCCAAAAATGGGTTACTTTCAGAAACAGTTACCATGGCCTACGTAGATAATTTCTTCCATGCTTTATTCTAAAGTGCAGAAACAAAATGACTCCCGTATTAACAACAACAACTATGGTTCCTTTTTCTAGATACTGCACACATTCCTCAGGCAATCTTAACCTCCTGTTGCTGACTTCCAATGTGGTTGGTATCACTGTTCAGACACGAGTTATGAGCAGTAGAAAAGTCTCTATTTCACAGCATGGGTTTCTTTAGAAACAGGCTCCTGTGCAAAGGCAATACTTTTACCATGAACATCTCTAGATGTGATTATTAAATATAGTGATCATATACATTGGTTTACTGGGATATTGAAAAACAAAAGAAAATGAACCCAATTTTGTAAATTGACATAAATATAAAACAGAGCAAGTAGCCCTCTACAACTGAGGTGGTCCAGCGTCTTGAGCTTGGGTTCCTTCTTGAACTGTCTCAAACCTGCTAAGAGAAGAAAACTTTAAATCGACAGCCCAGAATATTTCACCCAGATGGTCTATGGCAGAAGAAAAAAAAAAAGCAAAACAGAATTAGACTGTGGCAAGAATAAATATTTATGAAAGGGAAAATGACTGTTGACATTCTATTCACATATATTCTTTTATGCGACCCCTTTCTTCTGTTGATTTTTTTTTTTTCTATTTTCTCTTCCTTTCTTTCTCCTGTATGTTCCCTTTTCCTATCTTGACCTTTGGCTTTGCTTGTGGCATTCAGAGTCCAGGAGGTTTTAAGCTTCACTGAAAGGCCAGAAAATTCTAGGGTGCATCCAGAGTAGGCACACATGACTGGCCGTCAGTCAGGGCCCCCTCAACATATGACGGAGCAGCAGCATATATTCATTTTTGGTTTTCTGCCATTTTTCCTCTAGCAATCTCTATTTTCTCCCTCCTATTCTTACACCCAGACCCCTGAGACTTGCCTGACCCACAGTCCTATTCTTATTCCATTCTCCTCTCTTCTTATTGAGCTGCTAAAAATCCTTGCTGAGGTATTAATGGATATTAAAGTGCTGTGAATTTGCATTTTCGATGTGTTGTGCGTTTTCATTACAAAGGAAGATGGCATGACAGGTAGTGAGTTTGACATTTTGGAGAACAACTTAATCTCAGTTCTGGGTCTGGTGGGCCTATTTATATTATTGCTGTAGAAGGAGTTCAACAGCACAGACCAGGGAGAAGGGGGTGGTGCGTGTTGGTGGTACCTGGTACCAACATGTCGCACGATTCCAGGGAGTACCATTCATGCTGGATTGTGTATGAGTGGCGTTCTCTGAGTCCTGGCACTCCAGGTCATCTTTATTCCACTTCCCAGAGCTCTGGCTAAGAGGAGTGTGTCCAGAGGGTTCCAATATACCTGTGATGACAGCCTACGGAAGCTGAAAGGGGAGGATGTATAAACACTTGGACTACCTCTTCTGAAAGGTCAGCTATCTATGCTAGAAGGATCACTCTTAGGTCAATAATTTCCTTCTTTGTTTAAAAAACAAACAAAATTCTTCCTCTCTCCTGCCACCAACAGAAAAATAATGCAACAAAACTGAAAATTGTACATTTTCTGCTGAATAAGAATGCAGGCTCAGATCAGACAGCTTCACTGGCAATCCAGGTTTTGCTACTTATTTGCTGTGTGCCTTTAGGAAAGTTACTTAATCTCTCAGTGCCTCATTTTCCTCAGCTGTACAATGGGAATGATAATGCTACTTACCTCACATGCTGGCTGGAGGATCAAATGGGATAGTAACAGCACCTGGCATAGGGTGGATGCTCCCTCGTGGTGGTTTGTAGTGGTGATCATTTTTCCCAGGTGCTTTTATATATTTAGCAATCATTTGGAAATCTGAACTTATTTAAAAGTCACTTTAAGTGGAGAGTCTGGGCTAGTGAGTTTTATTGGAATGAAAGAGCAATGTATGACTGATAGAGAAGGTAAAGTGACGTACTTAGGGAACTGCACCAGACTTAAAAGCAAGCAGAAGATGGGAAAGGGGAAGGAATGCTCTCATTTCAGTGAATCCGAGTGATTTCCTAGTTGCCTTTGATGTGTTCTTGGCCCTGAGTTTGCTGAAGAAGTGCTTCTGTCCCTAGAGTTCTGCATCCATTCAGAAGCAGTCTGATCTGTTGCTCTCTGATTTATTTTTTAAAATTTTCCTCTATTAAAAGAGAAGACTGGATCTGTTTCTGGAAATGGGGAAGGGCTTCAGTTAGGAGGTGATTAGCTCCGTGTACAACAGGGGCCCTATCTGTAGTCTGTGCATCCTTTAGATGCCGTCCAGAGCCCCCTTTCTGAAGGCTGAGCATTCCCTTCACCCAGAGCACTAAAAGTAAAAGAGGCATTCTAAGCATTCTTAGTCATTAGTTTTCACAGGGTAGCACATTTTGCCTTCCTGGTGAACATCATTTTAATTTGTTGCCATGGTAACCTTGGGCCTGAGGCTGCTGGCAATGTCTCCTACAAGAGCTCCAGAAAACAGCTCTGGATCTCCTCAGGAAAACAGACACTTCCCCCTAAGAATCTGTTTTCCCCAATGACTGTGGCACCAAGCCGGGACCTTGCAAAAATACACAGACCCCAGTTATCCCATGTGGCCATCTCTGCTGACCTTCCTGCCACTACAGGGTACCTAGAGCAATGCCAAAGGTGCCCTGGACTTTTCCTTTCACCTGACTACAGGTGGGTCTTTTAGAAACCAAGGGTCAGGCATGGACAGAACTGTGGGTCAGTGATATTTCTCCTTTGACGAAACATTATACGACAGGGTTCATCAAGAAAAGAAACCTCTGAAATACCAGTCCTCCTAGGAGATTACCTTAGTGGGGGAAGTGACCTTATCCACAGACTGCTTTTCCCAGAGGTTCCGTTTGCCAGATACATCTCCTGGCCTCAAGTCCTAATGAAGAAAGAAGAGAAAGCAGAAGCAATGGATAGGTAGCCATTTATATTTTCTGAGCAGGTCTAAATCAGTCATCACATCCATTATCTTGTTTGGATCAATTTGTTGTTTAGTACACTTGTTTAGTGACCTCGAATGGGTGGAATTAAAAGTACTCTTCGCTGTTATTTGATTTTATACAGACCTCCACCAGTCTGATGGCATGAGAGTGGGCTGGAATGACATGTAGCATCTGGGTCCTTGCCCTTCACCAAGGAGTTACGGTTTATTGGACAGTGAAATTAGCATTTAAGCCTATTCAAAATAATGCAGCTTATTTTTAACTTTCTATAAAAAGTGAATATTGGACAGTGAAATTAAGATGTAAGCCTATTCAAAATAATGCAGCCTATTTTAAACTTTCTATAAAAAGTGAATAGGGGGTGGGGCTGTAGCTCAGTGGCAGAGTGTTTGCCTAACATGTGTGAGGCACTGGCTTCCATCCTTAGCACCACATAAATACAAACAAATAAAATAAAGGCGTGCTGTCCATTCACAACTACAAAGAAATGTTTTTTAAAAACTGAATAGAGCATAGGTTATTTAAAAATAATTCATTTTGGGTTTAATCAGCATCTTGCCCTTTATAGATGAGCTTTCTTTCGCTGTATCCCACCATGTCCCCAACCCTTACCGCTTTAGCGCGTGACTCCTGGTTGCCAACACTGCATTTCCTTGCCTAAGGCCATCTTGGCTATAGATGCTTCTCAGACTCTCTCATGCCCAGGGTAGGAAGTCTCAGAAGAATGTTCCCCAGGCTCCCAGGGCTTCTCCATGGGATTCAGTTTTAACACAGTCCCTATGTCTGCTTTCTTCCCCCATCTCAATCCCTGTACTGTTTTCTTCATCTCCCAAATAAACTCCTTGCACTAGGATCACTGTCTTGGGGTCTAATAACCCAAGCTGAGACCTTTTCCTAACTGCACTTTTCTCCTACTAAAAACATTTTATGTTTCCTAGGGGAAAGTGGGTAATTCAGAAGTAGATCAGCAGAACCTAGCCCCACAAAAGTAAACATGTATCACAAATTGTACCCATAAGAGAAGTTGACAGTCAATGACGTATGTAAGTACATGTGGGGATCTTGGGAAGGAAACCCTAAAATATGATCTGTAACAGTTATATAGCTTTGAGCCTTTATTTACTGCCTCATAACTAATTTTGTTTGGATGAGGATCCAAAATTCTGTTTCCATTTACTTTTCTTCCAGCATCTGCTTATATTAGTACTTGGCAAAAGGTAGTTTATAGAAAATAAATGTGTTTTACTGAAATAGTACTGCTTATTTTGGCAAACTCTTTTCTCATTTAAGAAGGCAAAGCTCACAGCAATTGCATTTATCCACGGACACCAGTGTAACTGAACATATTTCTAATATAGCACTGAGATCTCAACACTGAAAATGCACTATTAAATGGTACCATGTGAAGCATTTCAGATTTGCCTTAATCTTATTGAATTTCTGCTGTGGCATGAATTCCTGATATTCTATTAGAGTTCTATCTATTTAACTTGGAAACATTAAGCAACAAATCAGGATTTTTTTTTTTTTTAAGAATTCCACTACATTTGCCAATGTAGGTAAAAGTTGCCAAATTGTCTGGAAGACTGTTTTAAAATTTTGCAAAGTATAATTAGGAACATGCTGATGGAAGATCTGAAAAGTGGCTATTACCACCTTATTTATTTGATTTGTATGCTGCATGTATTTTTCTTTCACATGAAGGTCCTTCTACCTGAGAAAATGGATTTCATTTTCTTTAAATTCTCCCAATGAATCTTTTGAGGTTACTTAAAGAGTTTGAAGAGTCAGTTTTAAGAAAATATTAACAGGGGCTGGGGTTGTGGCTCAGTGGTAGAGCGCTTGCCTAGCATGTGTGAGGCACTGGGTTCGATTCTCAGCACCACATATAAATAAATGAATAAAATAAAGGTCCATCAACAACTAAAAAAATATTTTAAAAATATTAACATCCTTAGATCAAAAGGGAAATATAAATGGAATTACCTGACCAGACTACATTTTAGAGAAAGACCCACTCCGGAAGAAGAGGGAGAAATGAAGGCAGGAGAGGCAGGTTTCCAATCAACCAGAGACCAAAGAGTGAAGAAGAGAAGCCAGCTGAGAAAGACATTGTTGGTTGTTGTTTTTAAACAAAAAGAAAGACAAATTAGCTTGTTAATTACCATATAACATGTAGTTCAGACACAAAGGATAAGACAAAGCAGTTAAAACAGACACTTAGAATTGAATTCTAGTTACAGAATTACCCTGAAATCCTGTAAATTCTAGCCACCAACAGTTTAAATGTCCCAGTAAGAAATCCACTGTAGGTCAATGTTTAAATTAATAAATTAATTTTCAGGAATCCCAAACAGTATTGAGTTGGCAAACTGCTCTGAGCACTTGTAATTCTTAACAGCTATGAAAATTATTACTTAACTACTGGGAGAGGATGGTTTTTCTCTGCAGTGAGTTTAGAAGTCAACACTTTAATCCTATGATTTACTTTCATCCTTCGTCTTGGATTTCTCTGGATGAGGACCATTTTGTTCCACTAACTTCTCTAGGATTTGGTCCTAATGGCCACATATCTGTGCAAGCACAAGCCTAGCTTTCTCCTCCATCCATCCAAGTCAAGGAATATAAGCAATGGGCTGGCTGTAAACTGTCCCTGCTCCCAAATCAGAAGACAGCTTTATGGCTTTCCTAATTGCTGTTGTTTTTAGGTAATCTTTTGACATTCTGGGCTCAGGATCAGTCTGGCCAGAGTCCCAATGGTGTCAAATTCACAAGTTTTCCATGAAGGACCAAGATGGAAACACAAATGACTGAAGAAGCTTGGCAGTAAGAAAAGAAGGAAAAGAGGGAATCAACAAACTCAAGAGTGCATCTCTCCATACTTCAAACTTGTGTTGAAAGTATAATTTTAAAAATGAAAACCAGCACAATGATGTGGGTCAAGCCACGCAGATTTTAGCCACAGGCCAATTGTGTGAGATCTGGTGGATGAGGCCCAAGATCCACAATTGAGCTGTCTTTCTAAACTACCTTTCTTGTTTTTTTTGCCTGTCTTTATGCATTGTAGAATTCTTCCAGCACTTTCCACACTGCCAAAACTTCACCTTTTCTGTGCTGGACCCCTAGTGTATGGGAATCACACTCTTACCTGGCTGAATTCCATATTTCCATATTTGGCATATTCTCTCCCAAAGAGATTTCCCTGTTGCTGTCCATTCTTTGACAAGATGCTAGATGGCTAGGTCTAAAATATGGGTCACCACTACTACCACTAGAACATGTACAAAGCTTAAAGTGGCTTAATAAGTACATATAACCTAGTATTTTATTTTACAACATCAATTACATTTTGATTTCTTCTAATATGGTCCTTATTTAGAAAGTCACCTTAGTCCACAGAATTAAATGTGAAGAAAGAGATCTCTAAAGTCATAGCAACTGCCATATTTTTTCCTTTAACCTCTACCCTCTAGGAGGTGGTTTAGCAAACCACTCACTAAATTGTAGGTAAAGCAGGCATTGATTCTGTAATTTCCCTGATCCTGCCTTTTATTAAGAGGCCATCAATAATTCTAAAAAACATCATTATTATTATTTAGCATGTGGGAACTTTGACACAATTATGCCAATTATAATAATTACTAAATTTAATCTTTTAAATCTTTCCATTAGAATGACATACAAATTATGATAAGACTGTCAGTTAAAATGCTGATAAACAAGTAGGGAGCAAATCCTGAACCAAATTTATGAGAACAAGTTGGTACAGAAATGAAATAGATCATAAATGCTATAAACCTGAAAAAATTACCATCTCCTCTAACAATCTGCCATACTCAAAAAAGGAAAACATTTCTCTTTCCCTCCTTATTCTTTTCTATCTTGAGAGTTCTTCAGGGGGTTCATGAGCTTCTTGAACTTGTAGATGCTGTGTGGGAGAGGATCCTCAGATTTTATTAGGTTTTCAAATGGGTCCATAATTCAAAAAGTTTACTAGTCTTTGGCCTGGAATCATAAACTTTATATTAATTGTCATGGTTTGCTTTTTGAAATAATCCCTACTCTTTAAATTACCACGGGTACTGGGGAAACTTAACGCACTAAAGAGCAAATACTTTTTGGATATGGTTTCCTCTCTCAATTGTTTCCTTTCACAGGCCCTCCTCTCCTACATCTAGTGGGAGAGGGAAAAAGCTGTTCTTGTTAACATATAAAGATTTCCCAGTTGCAAATTGGGTTTGCATTGGTTTATGCTTCTTGTGAACCCTTATGCAAAGAATCTTGGGTTGAATATTAATTAAATGGCTCAAGGAATTACACCCAAGAAGGATATGTAGTTGGTCATGGTAGTGCACCCCTGTAATCCCAGCAGCTTGGGAGGCTGAGGCAGGAGACTCATGAGTTTGAGGCCAGTCTCAGCAATTTAGCAAAGCCCTAAGTAACTTAGTGAGACCCTGTCTCTACATGTAAAAAAAAAAATTTTTTTAAGGGTTGGGGATGTGGTTTAGTGGTTAAGAGCCCCTAGGTTCAATCCCTGGTACCAAAAACAAAAACAAAAGCAAGCAAACATTTCCATCTTTTTTTTTAAATTGGAAAGTTATAAAATTTAGTGACTTTGGAGATCATAGGTGGAGCCAATTAAATGTTATTATGCTGTTAATGTCTCAATAGCAGAGCCCTGGGATTTGGAAGTTTTTTTCCTTCTTCTAGAATGTAGGGTTAATGGCAGTTAACTGTCTGCTGTCCTGGATACCAACAAAGGTATAAAGTCAACCTAACAGAATGCTCAGCAATATACAGTGGGGAATTTATATGTAAGGCACTTGTCAAATACATTCAATAAAAAGGTTAAAAGAAAAATTTAGCTATACTTGATAAATGAGAAAATTTTGGATTTCAAAAATAACACTCATAATCAGGTTTTCTAGTTGCTAAATTTACTGGTTATGGGAAAAACTGGCCCCAACTTTTCTAGTTTCCAATTTTTTGTGGTTTTCATCTGCCAGTGCTGATAATAAAATGATAGCAATTATTTCAACAACTACCCAAGAACTGCATTTTTATGTCAAGTTATAGAAACTGGGTAAATTGGAAAATATGGGTTCAAAATGGCCAACCTACACATTCTTTTGGGAGTAAGTGTAGAAGGCCTCATAACAGAGAAGTAGCCCAAGTAATCTGACATTTTATTTTCAAATTCCCATCTGCAGTTTGTAGAATTGAAGTTAAACAAATAGACCAGCGAAGGGTCTAAGTTTGAACTGCCCTAACTAACATCCTGGCTAAGTCCTCCTCTCAGGGTGGAGAGGGGATCTGGCTTCTCTTTACCCTCTGGGTGATGATGGTAAGGCTGCCCAGGACTGCCTCTCAAGCTGCACACCCCACTTGCTTGACACTCAGCAGACAGCAGAAGCACCATCTTTCCTAAGTAAATGGACCAACTGCCAGCTTCCTTCTGCTGCTGGAAGCTGAGATCACAGAAACTCAGAAAAACCTGCAGCTACTTACAGAAGGTTTGGGAGCAGGTGACTTGTTCCCATCCGGGGTTTTAGTTAGCCATTCATTGATGCGGCTGGAAACTCCCACCTTCAGGCCAGCAGTTTCCTACAGAGTCAATCATCCAAAACATTAAAGAAAAAAGTGAACTTTACCTGGGAAGGGGTCTTGAAAGCAACCCTCAAACACCATTAAGTATTATTTTACAGAACCATAAACCTAAAACTTGATTATTAAAATAATACCTGCTTTTCTTTCTTGTGTACCTCACACCATCCCAACCCAAAGAGTTAGCAATTAACCTCAGGCGCTTTATTTAGAGGTCCGTGGCCAGGGCTAGTACACAGGGTTGCTTCCTGAGCACATCTGCCCTGAACTTGCTTTTATGGTCATTGCAAAACAAAGTACAAATTGCACCTTTGCCACTGGTTTTATTACTACCCAGTGTGACTTCTAAAACAAAACAGGGAAAAAAAAATCCACCCTTCTAAACTTAAAAGACAAAAATCACATGCTCACCTTATTTGGTGTGCCTGATGCAGTGGGAGAGGAAAACACATTCCCTTTCTCCCACATGCTCTTGATATTGCGTACGCCTTCAGCAGGAACAGGAAGATCAGAGGCTGCTGGCTTGGTAGGTTTTGCAGTTTTTGTTCCCTGAAATATGTGAATTATTTTTAGGATTGGTGCCGAGAAGGTTGTCCTTGTAAAATTACAGGGAGCTGGTCTTCCTCAACAGGATCACTTAACAATTTTATTGTGTATACATCTTCACCAAAAATGAGTCATATTTTCTGTTGTAAAACTGTACTCTGATGACGTATAGCCCTCAAAATAAACTGTAAGAGCTTTTGAAAATGAAATATGCTTTCTAATGGGATCCTATTTATTTTTAAGGTGATATCTAACTTTTTTTCTTCAACAGATACATTTTAAATGCTTACTATGTGCAGGGCACTTTGCTAGGTTCTGGGTAAGGGGGGGGTTCTGTAAGCTGCAAGGGGGCTTAGGTTTTAACAGAAAGACGGTAACTAGTTACACAAGTGTTTCTTTCACATTGTGGAAAGTGCGATGAGAAATAATGAGTGTTACAAAGCTTGGCAAAAGAGGGACAGAATACTTAGTTTTGGAGCATAAAAAGACTACTCTGAGAAAGTGATGTTTAACCAAGATCTGGCAAATGACTCAGAAGTAGTAAAGAGAACAAGAGGAGCAAATTCCATTGTTTGCCAAGGTAACAGCATGTGCCAATGTCCTGGAACAGTGCTTCAAGACTGAAGTACAGATACTACTGAATGGTGAATACACTAGATGTAAGTAAGAGAGGGATGCATTTGAGATACTTTCCTAACAGTGATGAAACACACATCCAGAATAGCATCAGTTTCTCCTCTTGTCTTGCTTTGTGGCCTGTGATCAAGATGGTCAGCTATGATGAGTGGCGCCACCAGTGGCCATGGCTTAAAATATGATTTTGCCAGTCTATGCAAAGTCTGAAGTCTCTCTTGGTTTCATTAGACTTATTAGTGCCAAGACAACCTGAATCACAGAAAATAGCTGTCTACACTTTGTCTTATCTTTGGTGGACGTTAATCTTATGAGTAAAAATCACATCTCAAGTGTTAGGACTTGATTATTCATTTGAAAAATCAGCAGATCACTCCATTTCTTATTCCCTCTTATTATTTCTTTGCAAACTATCTTATAGGCATCTCCGTCCCAGAGTACAAAGAAGATGAGAAAAATCAAACTAATGCAGTTACTTCATTGGGGGCACTCTGATTCAGGAGGCTAAAACCACTGTTTGAAGTCAACACAAAAAGCAAACCAGGGTCACATCTTGGTCAAGGACACCTGCCCTCTGAGTGCTTTGGTCCTTAGAAATACACATTATTTCCAAATACAGTAAAACCGCCAGGTAAATTGGATTCAAGTAGGGTGGAAACTACAAAACTATTGTCTTTCAAACTTGAGTTGGCTATAATATTTATATTACTTTATACCATTACTTTTATATAATAGACTTTTTATAAATAAAAGAGGATTAAGCAAAATTGTAAGGGACCTATTTTTTTGTAAGGGACCCATTTAAATCACAGAAAAACATTGCATAAGGAATTAAGATACTAAAGATACACCTATGAACATCTACATAATATAGTTAAATACCAATAAACTCATTCATTAAAAGAATAACACTTAGAACATTCAGGCTGAAAGTAGTAAGCAGCAATCTATTATATTTTATATTAACAATTATAACTATTATATTTTATGACTATTTGCATTTTATTTTGATCTTTATTACTATATTTCTCTATAACTAGTGCAAAGTAGAGTAAAGCATCATTAATATTCTAACACCATTGTGGCTACTAGAGTTTTTATTCTCCTGAGCGTTTCTGTGATCTTCTACGTCATCAGAGCCTATTTCTGTTTAACAGGACCACAACTTGGAGGCCGATTCTTACCTCAATTGCACTGGTGTATTGCTCCAGTCTGCTGTCTATCTTGGAGACTACTGCTGCTTGATGAGTCGTTTTGACACCACTGCTAAATAAATAAATATATACATAAAAATATAAGAGGAAGCCAAGTGTGATGGTGAACACCTGTATTGCCAGTGATTCAGGAGGCCTAGACAGGAGGATCACAAGTTCAAGGTCAGCCTCAGCTACTTAATGAGATGCTGTCTCAAAACAAAAAAAGGACTGGGGATGTGGCTCAGTGGTAAAGCACTCCCGGGTCAATCCCCAATATCCCACCAAAATATATATACATTGGTCCCTTACCAAATATACATATACATACATATATATAAAATATACTGATTTAGATTTATATATATACAGATTTAGATATAGATATATAGATCCATCAATCTATATATATAGGAGAGAAGAATCTTTCCATGTATATAATAGCTAATTATAGCTACTTATTCTCAGTTGAACCATATTTACCTTTTCTGCACAGACTTATTCAAAAATTCTGCTCGTTCTTCTATCTAGGAATTGAAAAAGAAAATAAATCCTGTTAATATTTTCAGCCCATGCTACTATTGTTCTTGAACCTGGTGAATAAAGATACTAACTGATGTATAAAGGCATCAATCAGGGCACTATCATAGCACCTCTGTTAGGGGAAGAATTCAAATAAGGTATTTGATGGAGATTTGGGAGGTGAAGGTAGGATTAGCAAAGGATAGTGAAAATGAGTAGAGAAATACAAAGTGTGGGAAGCAAGTTAAGAATCAGATGACAGAAGTGCTCCTAAAATATTATAATTCGGTGTCAAATTAATCATTCATACGTTAAAATCCAAACTCCCATGTGGTGGCATTTGGAGGTGAGGCTTTTGGAAGTCATTAGGTCATGAAGTTGGAGCCCTAAGGAACGGATCAGTGCCCTTATATGGGAAGACATGAGAGCTTGCTTACTCTGTCTGTTCTTTGGCCATCTGCAGAGGAGGAAGAGAGCCCGCACAAGAACCCAACCATGCTGGCATGCAACTCTCAGACCTCCCAGTCTCAAAAGTGTGCATATAATAGTTTAGTAATTTTCTAGTCCAAACTGATTGAGATGAGGGACATTCAACACACCAGCCTATGGTCGGTATCTACAGTCCAGTTGGTTCTGGGGCTGACCTGGACAGGGTAGAACACAGAACTTTTCAGCACATGTGTGCTTTGGCACGGGCAGTCATACATAA
>JAJEJO010003833.1:197003-229714 GCA_020662805.1 Glaucomys volans
CAGGAGGATCGCAAGTTCAAAGCCAGCCTCAGCAACTTAGCGAGGCCCTAAGCAACTCAGTGAGACCCTGTCTCTAAATAAAATACAAAATAGGGCTGGGGATGTGACTCAGTGGTGGAGTGCCCCTGGGTTCAATCCCCAGTACCAAAAAGAAAAAAAAAATCAATGGTAGGCACCCTATGGAAGTTAAGAACAACATGACATGTCTAAGGCGAGCAGTTATCTGGGGGAGTTGGACACGGCTTCTCAGTGGTTGTGATATTTGCAGTTTGTAGTTCACATAGTTTCATAACTGAATTTATGAAAGTAAGAATAGAAGTGCAGGTTCGAGGGGAAAGAACAGTTTTTACAAAGCAAATACACGTTCAGAGATTTGGGACAGGCAGGGAGGTGGAACTAAAGAACTGGTCACAGTGGCAGAGCTGAGACTTGTTCCTTCCAGCATCCTTCCAGCTCGGAAAGCATCCTTCTCGCCTCAGCCATTAGTTATTCAAATCCGAGGTGCTCCGACTCCCACCCCCTGTTTCTGGAATAGCTCATCAGCCTGACGCATTATCACATTTTGTTGGGACTCACCATCCATTTAAGGATGCCTTCTTGTTGGAAAGATGCCCTAACTTAACAGCTGTAAGGAATGAAGCAATTTGTACACAATCTGTGAATTCATGTTCTGTTTAATGTAGGATGAGTTTAACCAGGAAATTTCTCTGAAGACCAAGAGGTGGCAGTGTTGTCTCGATAAAACTCAGATTATACATAGACCATCCAAGTTTAGAAAATTGGTACTCTATTCCACTCTTCTCCACCAATACATGAGAACAATAACAATTGTAAAAACCTTTAAAATTAATTTGCTTTAAGTTTATTCTCTGCTCATTTTATGTATAAAAAATAACTCACTGGTAACAATTTAACAATAAGAGATCAGTTTCTGAGCTACTCAGACAACAGAAGTGAGGAGAAATAAAAAAAAAATACATTCTTTGATAATATTTTGATGTCAAATAGCAAATGTGTTTCCTCACCCTGGCATTATATAATATTAATTGTATATTATAGTGATCATAATAAAAGTTGCAGGGCCCAGAGTATCAATAGCTCTCAGAATTGGATTGCAGATTATAAGTTGAGCTCAAAAACCAGCCAAAGCAAGTTCTTCAAGGCACCTGTCATAGAGACAAGGAATGAGCCTGTCCCTGTTATGAAGAAATTAAAAATGTCTTGGTCTTTTTTTTTCTTTAAACATTGTCTCTAATTGATTGCTTACATATGCTGCTCTACCAGAGGGAGTGGATAAAAGGGCTTCCGGGAGGGCTAGATGAAATGGACAGCCAGGTGTGTGGTTGAGGGAAAGGCCAGAGAAATGAGGAAGTTGAGTCATTTGACCAAAAGGAGATAATCACTGAAGAGAGAGAATGGATTGCAGTTTCTCTGGAAAACTGTAGGATCTGGAAGTCTATAGAACCACTGGTTTCTTCACGTTATCAAGACTATTCAGGGAAGGCTCAGCTTGGGTGGGATCATAAAGAAGGTAGAAAGGAAGAACACGGTTTTCTGCCTTTGTTGAGCCAGGAACAAAAGACCCAGACTGGGAGCAGGCTGGGCCCCGGGGACTGTACAGAGATAGGCAGAACTGATGAAGCAGTTTACTTTCTGCTTTTTCTTCTAGAGCAGGGTCTGTAAGCCATGGCTCATTTGCCCAGTGGGCCTACGCAGTCTGTTTTTTTGACATAGCCCCCAAGCTAAGAATAATTTTTTACATTGTTAAATGGCTGGGAAAAATCCAAAGAAGAATGATATTTCATGACACAAGAAAACTATGAAATGCAGGATTTCAGTGCTCATAAATAAAGCTGTCTGCCACATAAAGCCTGTCTGCTCCTTCTGCTTTGCGGAGGTCTCACTGGCCAGCATGTGGTTCCCTCTGCAATTCTTGAATTGTTTCCTGTGAGTCAGTCAATCACCTGAGCATCGCAGACCCAGCAACTTGCTTTGTACTGCTCTTCCTCATAGCATACAGCACACATTAGCTACGTTACAAATCCCAAATACTAAATAACAAATTCCTCTGTGGCTTAGTTTGGATTCTCTCTGGAGCAGATTTCAAGATGAGGGTTCCAGTACAAATATTGTCATGTATTTCTTAATGTAAGGGATACACTCCAAGAAATGTATTGTCATTAATCAATTTGACTGTTACATGAACACAATGGAGTACACTTACAAAAAAATAAGACAGCTATGATATAAGTAGGTGATGTAATCTAATGGGACCATCATTGCATATCCAGTCTATCATTGGTCAAAATGTCATTATGTGGTGGGTGACTATAGACTATTTGGGAAGTGTTGGAAATATGATTGGAACCCAGACCATCATAAAGACTATGTGAAGTTATCTGAGGATAAAACATTCTGATTTTCATCTGAAAAAGCAATAACTGTAAAATGTAAGTAACTGGTCCTGGTCAGTTTTCTGTGCTATATCACACGATCTCATACATGTGAACATCCTCAACCACTGGAGCCTGGCTATATCATGTATGCTGGTTTTGCTCCTTGCTGATGCTTCGTAACCTAGCTAGGTTGATGGAAAATGAGGATAGAATGAAAATGTTAAAAGTCCACCGAAGACTCATTCATTCTTTCACCTATTCCTTTAACAAATATTTATTAGTATCTTCAATATGCAAGGCACTGTGCTAGATGCTCAATTAAATATGAAAGATCCATGACAGATTGATTATAAGCAAGAGACAGTGCTTTTCCAAGTCTTCTGCCCTTCTCCCATTCTGTCATCTCTCTGGCTCAGCTCCTCCTTCTCTAGGAAGTGCTTCCATTGCACGGGAACTCTGCTCCAGGAGGGCAAGAGTAGGACCAAACTCATCCTGGCAAAGGACCCATCCAAGTTGCATTTCATTTCTTCCCGTGATAACAGCTCTGAAATTTGAACAGCTGCCATCTGTGGGCCCTGCTTTTGATGATGAAGCTAGTGTGAAAAGTAGCACAAACCCTTCTCAAACTTCAGATGCGCTAAAGCCCATTTTATAAACTTTAAATGTTTCCATTCTCAATTGCTCAAAGCAATGAAGTACAGAGAATGGACCAATGAAATAATCATCACATGTCATCTTAATGTATACCCAAGTGTCACATTCACAACAGATATACGAATCTCACCTCTTTCTTTTCTTTCCTTATGTTATAGACAAGATAAGCTATGAAATAGCTGAAAAAAGAGGCTGTGGTCTAGACCTTCCAAATTTCATATATTGAACTCTAATCCCCAGTGTGCTGGTGTTACAAGGCAGGGTCTGAGGGAGGGGGCTAGGTCATGAGGGTGGAGCCTTCAGCAATGGGATTATTAGTGCCTTACAAGAGGCCCGAGGGAGCCCCGCCATCCCCTCCTTTTCCTTCCACTGTGTGAGAATGCAGTCACTGAGGCACAGGCCTTCACCAGCTACTGAATCTACTGGCACCTTGACTTGGACTTTCCAGTCTCCAGAACTGTGAGCCAGACATTTCTGTTGTTCACAAATTACCCAGTCTCAGGCATCTTCTTATAGCAGCTGAACAAAAGGATGGCTTTGCACCATCAATGACTAAACAGGGGGCTGGAATCAGGCTTCTGTTGTAAAAGAAATACTATCGGGGGAAGGGGACGGGGCGGGATACCTTGAGAGATGAACCTTTAGGAGTGAAGCACTTGAACGGCTTCTTGTCCTCTGACAAGCCATCCTCTGGCATCTTCTGGCGTTTCTCAGCAGCTTCCGCCCTTCGCCTTTCAATCTCTTCCTTTAGCCTCCTCTTCTCCTCCTAAGAAAGAAAGAACAAATAACCAGGACCTCACAGCCAGCTTCAGGGAAAGGGAAGAATGTCCTGGGAGAAAGAACACCAGCGGGGGAACAGACTCGGGCTCTAGTTTGGGCGCTACTCTGTTTTCGAGGCAGTCACTAGGGGTCAGGCCTGAGCACTGACGTCCAGCCGCTTGGATTTGGATTCTGGCCTGCCTGCTTTCCAACTGTGTGCCCTTGCCAGGTTATTTATCTGCTACATGTTTCAGTTTCTTCATCTGAAAAATGGAGACACTCACAGTAGCTACTTAACAGTAGCTACTTAAAAGGCTGAGAATAACGCTTAGTATGGTGGATTCCCTTAATGGTGATATATTAGCCTCACTATCCTGTAAGTCATTTAATACTGATCTTCCCTTTCTGTATATGTACAAAAAATACAAATATCCTTCCTATTTCCTAGAAGAGTTGTGAAAACAAATGAGATCATTTACACAAAAAGTTTTATAAATCCATGGTACCCTATTTACCAAATTGTACAAGAGATGAATTTGTGGTTGTTTGTGGCCTCAACTGAATACATTCACATTTTAGCCCTCTGTTTAATTATTGATTATGCATTTGTTAGATACCTGAAATGATGTCGATATTGTGACTTAGTGGTGACATTACTGATGTTTACAATCTGTCTCATGAACCCCTCTATGCCTCCATTCCTGGCCTACAACACTCTATTCTGTCCTTTATCAGGAGAAAATTTTCAGAGGTCTGATCAAGTTGCCTGTCTTCTATGAACGATTTCTTGAGAGATTTATGCAGCCTTTTGTAGTTTTCGAACTCTGAGATCATTATCACTGGTATTCTCAAGCAGCGACAGAGGACGTTACAGAAGGACACAGTGGTTTGGTAGATTATCCTCCCGGTATGATCCAGTTCTAAGAGTTCGCGATTTCCCTTCTGCCCTCCTAACACTCTTCTCTTCTAGATAACATAATACTCATGGCAAGGATAATGATAACTACCACTTTTTGAGTTCCTATTTTGTGCTAGGCACTGTGAATACAATGATCTATTTAGTCATCCTAAAAATCCTACAAAGTAGATATTATTTCACAAGTAAAACAAGATACAGTAATCGAGCAGTTCTCTCAAGGTCCCAGTTTGAAAGTGGCCACGTTAGGATACAAGACCAGGTATGGCTGATTATAAAACTCTACCATCACAATTACTTCCCAAAGTTCATTGGCTCATTTAAAGTTGTCCTTGGAACGATTTTCCAAACTTTTCACACAGTTCAGGAAAATTGTGTAGAGATCATGTTGGAAAGTCATTGAAAATTTTTCTGTATATTTTGAAGGTTGGGAGATCATAATCTCAAAAGTTCTAGGCTTATTAGTTGGAAAAGTAGGATCCCAACCACTACTGATTCTACCACTTATCAGTCAAGAATCTTCAAATAAGTCACTCAAACTATTTGAGTCCTGGTTTCTTTGCCCATAAAATGAGAACATACTCCAGGACCAAAGGAAAGAATGTATTTTGTAAACTGTAGCAATATAAGTTGTGTAAGCATTTTTTCATATGCTAAGCTAAAGTTTTCTTCCCTGTAACTTTATCTGTTGTTTTTAGTTCTGTCTTAAAGGATAGAAGGAATTCATCTGTTCATAACGATAGGGCTCTTCCAGTATGTCAGGCACTGTACTGGGTCCTGGGTACACAGCAGTGAACAAATTAGATACTGACCCTGCTCATTTACATTCTAATCTATGTTAAAAAAAAAATCTTCTCTACAAAAAAAACTTCAACTATTAGAAAACAACTCTCATGTAACTTAATTCTTGTACCTATTTTGCAGATTTTTCATTTTTCTGTTTTCTCCCTGTTTTTATTTTTTAAATTTTTTTTTAGTTGTATATTGACACAATGCCTTTGTTTTTATGTGGAGCTGAGGATGGAACTCAGTGCCACACATGTGCAAGCTCTGCCACTGAGCCACGATGCCAGCCCTCTCTGATCCTTATTGAGAAGCAATACAGGGCAAGGGGCTAAGAAGGCATGTTGGACTTTGAGAAAAATTACAGAAATGGTGCCTCAGTTTCCTGGTCTGAAAAATGGGATCAGTACCCACTTTACAGAGTTCTTATGAGAACTGGCTAAAGTAACGTGTCTATCCGTTTCAGACCCATGCCTAGCACACAGTCAGGCTTACTGTTCCTAAACTGCGTATTTTGACTTAGGGTGCGCTCCTACCTCCTCTCTGGCTTTGCGGTCGGCTTCCTCCTGCTTCCTCCTCTGCTCTTCCTCCTCCAGGACCTTCCTTCGTTCCTCCCTCTTTTTCTTCAGCTCCTCCAGCTCCAAGGCCGCCTCCTGCTGCTTTTGTTTGAGCTTTTCGAACTCTTCGCTCTCGGTCTCCCCGCGGCGCCGGCGGAGCTCCTCCAGCCTCTTGCCGGCCTCCACCTGCGGGGCGCCCTCGGCCTCCCCACCGGCCCTGGCTCCCGGGCGGCTGGGGCTGCAGGGGATAGAGAGGAGGTAACAGGCTTCAGCCTCGCAGCCTCTGCTGTAAGGTGGGGTGCCTGTCTGCAGGCTCTACACGCGAGGCCAGATCTCCACTGCCCATGGTACACACTGATGCCCACACCAGAGTGTAGTTTGGGGTCTGCCAGGAATGACAAGGTCTTAACAGGGGTCCCTACTGTGCCGTTTCTCCTTGACTTCCCCAGCTGCAGAATGAGGGCAAATAGGCATTGGTGGTGGGAGTGCAAAATGGTGCAGCTGCTACGGAATACAGAAGGGAGGTTCCTCGAAAAATTAAAAATAGAGCTACTCTATGTATGGTCCAGCAGCCCCATCTGGTATGTATTCAGAGGAACTGACAGCAGGGTCTTGAGATGGTTGTACATCCATTTTCAGAGCAGCATTATTCACAATAGCCAAGAGGGAAAAGCAACCCAATGGAGGAGCAAAATGTGGAATATTATTCAGCCTTCAAAATGAAAGAAATTCTAACATACACTTCAACATGGATGAACTTGAGGACATTATGCTAAGTGAAGTAAGCTAGTTATAAAAAGACGAATACCATATGGTTCTACTTCTATAAAGGATCTAAAATAATCAAATTAATAGAAACAAAAAAAGTAATGGTGGTTACCTGGGACTAGGAGGTCAGGGAAAACAGGAGGTGTGTAAAGGGTGTAGCATTTAGGTTCAGTTAGAGGAAATGATTTTGGAGATCCACGTGTGACACTGAGAATATATTAACACTACCAGACTGCACACTTAACAGGGGCTAAAATGGTAATTTTTTTTTACTACAATTAAAGATGGGGAAAGACAATGATTCTGTTTGCCTCAGTGGGCTACTCTTTTGTTCCATGGGATTATTTATTATATAAATGTTAATTTATTCACTGTTGTAAATATTAGTTGTTACTAAAGAGGAAGACCTGTAGACCATGACTGTTAGAATGAGTTTTAAAATTTAGGCAGGGCCTAAATAAGTTACCAGTGACCTTGGATCTGCCTGGAATCACAGATCAGGAGAGAAGACAGAAAGGTTCAGGCACTGGAAACAGGAAAAAATGGTTGAACTTGGGGTAGGCACTGAGATAAATACACCCACCTCGCCACAGCTCTGCCTTGAGCGTGCCCTAGCAGCTTTCTGGCAGATGGAATCACCCATCGTCTCTGATTGAGCTAAATTCAACAATACATGTCTATTTTTAGAGAGTTGCTCCCAGAAAGTTCTTAATGGTCACACATTAACTTGTGGCTTCAATTTGTGTATTTTCTACTCTCATTGCCCCCAACACAACTGGAATATTCCTTAACAGGTTTTAAGATTACTAAATTAGTTCTGATATGGTATGATTAGGGTGGCTCCTTAAATGTCATTTGTAACAAATTTATAAGCCCTTTTCTTGTTCACTATCTTATTTAACAGTCACAACAAATGGAAGTTGGCAGGTTAGGTTTATCATCCTATTCTATGAATAAGCGCATCATAGATGAAAGAGAAAATAATATAGCCAAAGGTTTGGTAGCTAAAAGTTGTTAAGCCATGACTGAGTTCTAATGTTTCTCTACCAATTACACTCTGTTTTGCACTAAACTATAATTATGCCTGAAGTTAAATTTGATTTGTTATAAAATGATGAATCAGCTGAAACAGAAGTCGTTAGCCACCTCTCTACCACTCATCTGGCTTGAGGACAGTCTGAGGTGTGTGTCTTCCCCTGAAGTCTCTAGAACTTCTAGTCTAAACCTACTCACCATCCAAACCCGAGTCAAACAACGCTTTATCCAGACAGACAGCTTATGAAACAGGAAGAAGATGGACAAGACTTTTTAATAGTAGGGACTGAAATTGAAACTTGAATTTTCCTCGGAAACTAAGGATGACCCACAGGGATTTCATGGCAGAACTGGGAACATGTTACGGCTAAAGACAGAATGCTATCCTGAATCCTTATGAAGTTTTACTCCAGAGCTAGCACTCCTAATGCTTTCCATGGATCACAGGAAAAGACGGAGCAATCAGGAGCAATATCATGGGCACCTACTGACTCCAAGCTCCTTTAATAAATTTGCTATCTAATAGAGTTGGACTCCGGGTGACTTGGGCACATGCTAGTACTCACAGGAGAACTTCCACCAAACACTGTTTTCACTAAAGCAGAATTCCCATCGATAGACTGGATCCTCTTGGGACTTTATTTGGGAGAATTCAGCAGTGAGCTTGAAGGGCCTTGTTATAGGGAGTCTTAATTGAAAGACAAGGATGAAGCATGTCTGCTATTTAAATACTAATTAACAGTATTAACAAGATCTAGACATGGGTAGCCCATTCATGATACCTTTGTCTAAGGAATGAAAGAATCACCACTATCTAATATCCTTTATTCTGCATAAAGAGTGGCACAAATGAAGGGAAGGGAGAAGGGATGGGAATAAGAAAGACAGTAAAATGAATCGGACAGAACTCATACATGAATGCACTACCAGTGTAGATCCACATCATGCTCAAGCACAAGAATGGGATCCTAATTAGAAGACGTTATACTCCATGTATGTATGATATGTCAAAATACACTCTACCGTCATGTCTATCTAAAAAGAACAAATAAAAAAAGAGTGGTGCAATATTTCTAGCTATGGAACAAGAGATCAAATAAAACAACAAATAGGTTAAAAATACACATTATACGATAATGATCTTATTTTGTGCACCCCATGCTTTTTAAACACTGAGGTAGTTCTGAATATACCCTGCCCTCTAGGACAGTGTTTTTCCATCTGCAGATCAAAAGATCAATTTAGTAGTTTTAACCAGCATTTTAAAAATGGAAGAGAATAGATCAGAGTGCATTGCATAGAAACAAAAAGCACCATTTCTTGATAGACATGTTTCAGTTATAAATATACATATGTCATGATAAAAAATGTGTTCCTTGTTATGGACCAAGGTTAAAAAATTTAATAATATGATTCTAGGTCCTTGACTATTAAAGATGAATTCTTTTATTTTGAATTCAAACAAGTGTAGAGGGTCTCTTAAAACTTGATGTTGTTCTTTCAGAGTCTAACAGGCTCATGGGCCTGCGACACCTCTCTCAGTTCACTCAGGTCTTTGCATCTTTGCTTGGAAACTCTCCTCACCATATTACCGTGCAGGAGTGGATGTGCCTAATGGAAACTTCTCTAGGTACCACTAGGTGTCGCTCAGTCTTCATTTTGGACAATCAGTGACCATGATTAGGAACTGGTTAAGTAAGTCAATACAAGAGCCAGTGAACTCTAACATCGGGAATGTAGAATAGTACTTTGTGGTATAGAAAGCTAGCTACACTACATTGCTGTGCATGATGCAAGAATCAATGTAAAATATACACTGACAATTACATTCACACGTAGACATACTATGGTACATATGTGTGTCTATTTTGAAAATATCTGGAAAAATGCTACTGATAGAAGAAAATAACCCCTTTAATTCTCACCTTAAAAATAGAAAAACAGAACTATCCCTGGTCAAAAGAAGAGCAAGACTTTGACACTTCCCCTCTGCCGATATGTGCTGGCAGGCTCTCAGCATGGAAATTTCTTCCTTAACATTCTCTGCTCTATCTTTGGCTTCTTTAGGTCTAACCCACCATGAACATCAGGCCCTTGGCCACTGGGAACACAGTGTGTTTTCAGTTAAACTAGGAGGGATGAAGTTTGTCTAAAAAGAAGCTTTTATTACCTTCCTTGCTTCTCATTTTATACAATGTGGAACAAAACCAGGTTTCTCTGCTTCTGTTAGCTTCACCTTCTAGCTGGAATGAAAACTCCTGGGTGACCGTGGCTGAGCAAAAATGGATACCCAGAGGACAGTTTGTTCTCTTGGGTTTTTTTTTTTTTTTCCTGCCCAAAGATGGAAAAACTAAGGCCGAGTCACATTTAAGCATTCTTAACGCTTGTTGCCATCTCTTGTGACTTTTCTTCTCATTGAATTATCCAGCTCTTTAGATCTCTACACAATAGGCATGCTAATTATTAATTTGGGCTTTGACGGAAGCTCCTGGGCAAGTCTGCTAATGGTTAACCAAACTTCTTTCTAGTGACAGACTTTTTTAAAATTTTAAATAGTTTCGCTTGACAAAAATAAAGCTGGTCCCTTAAAAGAAAAACAAAAAACTTTTACCTGCAAAACATATTTTAAACCATCAAGTAATAAAAATATAATGATATTAAGTCATAGTCACTGAGTACTTTTCATGAATCTGACACTCAGGTAGGGCTTTGAGCCATTAAGCTACAGCTACTGAAGCAAGCTTTGGATTCAGTTCACTAGCCCCGGTCAACTCGCTTTGTAGGTTTTCTATGAATTTCCAAAAACTTAATTGTCATGTCGTCTCCCTTGCCAATTCCAAGTAATGTCTATAAAGCTTACCTTTCTTTCTCCCTTCTGGATGTCTTTAGGCCTCTCATGTATACCTTTTCCTGAGTATTTTAGGCTCATAAATGTGACTAGGTTTTTACTCAGACCGTTAAATAGAAAAAAAAAAATGCTTTGGGGCACCTAGGTTTACACCTCTCAGCTTCTTAGATGAGCCTAGTGCTTGTGAATGTTACAAAAACTTAGATGTAAGAAGCAAGTCTAACTTGTACACAATACCTCCTGGGTGATTTTCTTATTTGAAGTGCTCAGAAAAGCAAGGTTTCCAGATCAGGCTGCTGTCAAAGACCATCCACTTGGAAATCCACACTGCAGGAGCCCTGAACTCTTTTGCAGCACACCTGACCCAGCAGCCAGGGATATAACAGGGGTTGGGATTTGGCACAAGTGGCTGGAGGGAATGTGTGTGTGATGGGGCACAGAGAATCTCTGCACCTGTGTCCTTCTACAAAATTGATGGACAGATCACAGCGTTCACTTGTATCTAGAAGTGAGGGTGGATCTGCATATACTGGTCTAGTCTGTCAATCAATTGCCTGGATTTTCAATATGATAGGGAGGGGGTGTGTGAGGAGAGGGAATCTGAAGCTATCCCAGAGTTTTCCAGATTGTCTGAAATGGACAGCAGTTCCATGCCCTCACCCTCTTTCTTAGAGATTCCTAAAGCAAATGAACATTCAGGGCTTTGGTAAAGACATGACTTAGTTCCCAAGTATTTGGCTATGAAACAATCTGAGCTTTATGTAACATTTAAACTCTTACAAAATGAATTCTTGAAAATGGTACTGAGAAGGGTCTCTTATGAAGTTGGCCAGACCACATAGAGAATGGACCAATGATATTAACCCTAGTCACAATATTTCTTAACAAACTGATGTCACGTGAGCATTTTGGGTCAATGAATAGGAACATGGACGCCAAGCATGATCTGCCTTGCAAAAAAAGGGAGAGAAAAGCAGACTGAGCCTGGTTGAGCAATGACTGCTGGTCTCCTATTGGTGACGCGAGAGACAGACCTGCTGACTGTGTATCTCTCAGACAATAGTCAATGACCTTGCAACCAAAGAATGTTGCCTGTTTAGCACGTTTCTGGCAGGAGGCACAGGACAGAGAGGCTGTTTTTTTTCCACTCCACATGTGAACACAGTTATTGTTAACTTAGTCACTACCTCTTACCTGAAAGTATTCTCAGTATGTTTAAGTTTGTGGGTCATGAATTCTCCATTCTGTGACTTCACTTCTGTAAATCCCTTCTTTCGATCCAAGAAGCTCTTCACTTCTTCTTTGGGCTCTTTGTCTTTTTTAATCTTCTCATCTTTGATCTAAACATCAGTACATATTAGGAAGAAACATAACAATGATTATCTTATTAGGTTTTGGTTGGTATTACCAAATAAGACCCAATGTTTTTAGGAAGCTAGCAAACTCAGAAGCAGAACAACCACCTGAGGAATGGTGTGGTAGAGTTGGGGTCAGGGGACATTTTTAGGGAGTGAGCTGTGGTCCCGTAGCCTATAGGCAAAGACCTTGACCATAATTTTAGGAAGTAAATATCATCTCTGATCTCATTGGGGTTTTTATTTTGGAGATCAGTGGGGATATGACCGTTTGGAAACTATTAAGTTCTGAGAACTCCACATAAGAGTAGTTGGTTGTGGTTCCCCTGAGAAGTGAGTGTGGTTTTGATGGAAGAACCATCAGGTTGCTTGGCCAGGTTTCTTCTGGGATGGACAGGGAATCTTTGACAAGGACACGAGTGAGGAGGAAAGAAGAGAAGATCTCCCAAGCCAGTTCTGGAGAACATCACCCCTGTATCCAATGAGTAACTGGGAACCAAGGATGGAACACATAGTAACCCACCTTCAGTGTGAGGACTTAAGAGAGATCCGTAAGACCATATTTGTAGTTGTGGAAACCACTAAAGCTAGAATGGAATGGGAACAATTCCACCTTGACTTCCACTGCTAAGAAAAATTTAGTCTTCTGGAACTGGTTTTGTGATTGTTGTGGGGAGACATTATTTCAAAGTAAACTGAATTTACATAGCTTTGGGGGGCAAAGAGCTCAAATTATTGCTACATCACCTCACACATTCTTAAAATATATGCATGAAGGCAGGTGAGGTTCATTATTGTTCTTTACAAGTTAAGAGTCACAAAGCTCTAATGCTCTAAAGAACCCTCCAGAGGAAGGGGGGGCCATGGAAACTTGTGCTTCTGCTCTTCACACCTGGTCCCATACCTGTTTCCAGCTATTCTTCAACACCCTCTGAACATCTACTCCTAAAGAACATGTTTTACAAAGCAGACTACATGTTTTTTCCTGCTCTGAATTTCAACAGTCCTTTGCTGGGTTATCTTCTTTGAGTGTTATTTATTAAATTGAGGTGGATGGACTATTCACTATGAGATTGTCCTAATTAGCTAAGATTTTAATATTTCTCCAAGATGGATGTACTAGGATGTTGATATCCCTTGGCAATGCCCAAGAGGGGAGCTGGGGTGTTGTGCACTCTTGGGAGACTTCTCTCCAAGTCAGGGGACCTGATTTGGGTTCTGATGTTGCTAACAACCTAGTTATGTTACTTGAACAAATCTCTGGGATGCTGGTCCCAGGTATATGAAAAGACAGGGTTGAATAAGATCTTCCTAATCTTTTATAATACCTTTTCCCTCTTGGCTCCTGAGTGGTCATGAGAGGCTACAGCAGGAGAAGGACACTCAAGGACATGGCTTGATGGTGGCTGCTTGGTGACTGTCCTTGCCAAACAATAAGTCAGTGTCCACTGGACAGGGAGGAGGAGGCAGAGCATTTTCTCATCCTGGCCTCCTATTGTTGGATAGAACCTCAGAGAGCAGGGACTAGAGTTTAGACCCTGGTACAGAAGTATCTAGGGGGTAGGGGGATGGGCTGGGGATATAGCTCAGTTGGTAGAGTGCTTGCCTCCCATGCACAAGGCCCTGGGTTCAATCCCCAGCACTGCAAAAAAAAAAAAAAAAAAAAAAAAAAAGTATCTAGGGGAACAAGTTTAGAATTTAGGGCTACTCCATTTCAGGGATACTCAGGAAACACATTCTGAGTCAAATCTCAAGGTTTGTGGAGCACTATGCATAGAGAAATTTCTTTAAATTCATTTCTCCTATTTTGCAGTCAGAAACATTTCTATCCTTTCAAAACATATTATCAGATTTACTGACCAAAGAGGTGTTTAAAATAGATTTGTAAAACAATCGATATCTAGGACAACACAAAGGCCTTCTTCCATTTTTTCAAGCTCAGCCTTCATTGGCAAAGATTATGGTGGATGGTATGTTTATAGGGAAAACTTTTTAAGAAACATTCTTAATGTAATAATAATCATTTGATTTTGGACATTATTTTCTTTCTGGGAAATGAATAAAGTAATTCCATAGAGCCTGTAAATCTTATTTTAAGGAATACAGCGAATTGGATTCTAAGGTTCGGCACTAGCCATGGGATTCTGAGCCCCTTGGTAAGATAATTAGATTTTCTAGGTTGGAATGAAAAAAATCTGGGCTGAAGGGATTACTATGTAACCTAGTGTCCTGAAAGAGGTAGTGTACTTAGTACACAGATAACATTGGTGTACTTGCAAGAAAGGCTCTGGCCAAATGTGATCACTGGGACAAAACTCTGGATATTTGGGATATCCAGTAGGATGAGACATGAGTGTGTGGGTTTGGGGAATTTGAGTGGCATGCCCTTGTGCCAGAGAGACACTCAAAAGATCCAGGAGCAAGTTGAAAAGGGCTGTAGCATATTGCTTTGCATGATTTGATTCCAGAATAGTCACAAGAGCTGAGAACACATTAGAATTCTTCAGTTCAGGTTTAATATGTTTTTGTTAGTTTTAGAAGCCCCAAGACCTTTTCTGTCATGTGGGTGTCCTCTAGACTCCTAGTTACTGCAAGTTTGGTCCAAAGACAACATGGATCCCCCAGGGAGCTTAGACTTCACCCCAGAGCCACTAAATCAATTCTGCATTTAATGAAATTCCTGGGTGATGGATTTGTCTGTACACGGGGAAGAGTGGGCCCAGATGACACGGACCCCAGGTTTGGAATGGTACAGGCAACTCTGCCACCACTAGGAACTTTGTTTTAGGTTGTAGACCAGAAATAACTCACTCATGAGTGAGGAAATAGCTTTTTGTAATTGGAGAGAAAGCTAAATTAAGATTTAGGGTTGTCAATCATCTGCACCCCATTGCCACCACAAGCAGAGTTAAACTGCAGTGGAGGCAGAGCTGGAGGGGGTTTTGTTGTTTGTTTTTGTTTTGGGGGGCCCTGGAGTGACTTCTGGCAATGTTTCCTCTAGGAAAGCTCCTGTGATGTTTGTGTTTACTTGTGGCTGACCCATCCTGTTTATGCTGCGTAGATGCCTGTGATCAAAGGGTTCAGTTTATCTTTATGTGATCTTTTTAAAATAAAAAAGAATAGGAGGAGGTTGTTTAAAATGGCTGGATCAGGTAAAGTGATTTAAGTTGTCTCTGTAAATCAGCAACCAAATGAGCTAGAAAGGAGAAACCTTGTCATTCAATCAGCAGTTTCTCTATGCAGTGTTAAAACATGGGTACAAGTTTTTTGTTTTTTGGTTTTTTTTTTTTAAGCTGGGTTGAGGAGCTTATCTGATTTATGCAAAAAAAGAGGCCAAAGTTTTGGAGACACTGGAATGTGCTGTGGGGCACACTGGGAAAAGGAGGCCTGAAACTATTCCCTGGAGCATCTTACTGATATTGCAGACATTGCTGACCTGGGCCCTTAAAGGAAAGAGGAAAAAGGATGATTTTAGTGACCACTGAGGAGCCCTTTCTAGCTCAGGGACACCCAATATAGGCACAGAATGCTTTGGTCATTAAAAACAAATCACATCTTGGTGAACTGAATTAAATTTTACATATAGAATCCCAGTGGTGGTTTCTGCAGCCCCCCACCATGCTGAGTCAGTTAACACGTTCATGCCTCAGGCCCTCTTGCTTCTGTCGTTAAAAGTATTTACCACAAAACTCCAGCTCTGCAGAAGATCCCCTGTGGGACATTTCTATTTGAGTTTACTTCTGAGGGTTTTTTTTTTTTTTTTTGGTAGATGAATTTGTAGGTATTGTCACTAAATGAGAAATCTTTCCCTTTGTTCAACTGCTTCCTGAACTGCCTTGAGAGCTAACTTCAGTTCCCCCAGGAGCATTGACACTTTCTCCTTTCTTTAGATGGGCAGTGTTCACATTGAATATTCATTCCTGAACCATTACAACATCTGTTAGAAACTCAGGGCAACAAAAATCTTAAAGAAAATATAATATGTAACATAAACTAGATGCTTATATTTTATATGAATATTACAAAACTCATTTAAGAAAATAACCCACCCCCTATTTATTTATTTATTCTGGTCATCTATTTTCTTAACATGAATTTTCCTTCTATTTCAAGTTTTCTTAACAGATGCCATAAAAGATAGAGAAAGGTAGTGAGAGAACATTCGGGTTGGCACTCAGTGGTTACAAATCACTTTATCAATCTCATGAGCAAAGTGATTCAGGTCTTCCTGCCTTGGATGGTTCAGTTTTGCCATGTTCAAGAACTTTTAACTATTACTTAGAGTCACAGTTATATTATTGGGTTATCTGGGTCCAACCAAAGCTCAAGGGTTGGAATGAGGCCAGGCGTTCTGTTGTGGCACACTGATTGCTGGCCCTGTGACATTCTCTCTGCGGCAGGTTCGTCTACTTACCTACCTTCAAATACCTGGCACTTGCTCCCGTGTGTGCCCCAGAAATGCAATGCAGAACATTTTGCCAAACTTTTCTTTTGAAAACAAAATTAACATCTTCAGTTCACCAAATTTTCTAGTGAGATGTGTGTGGGGAGGTGTTTTCCTTTTGAAAAGTCAAGGCATTAATCAAGGCCAGTTGGGAATATTCCATGATTGAAACGCAAGTAGAATGGCTCAAGGGCAAAAAATTAGCACTCAGAAGAGTAGAAAGCAGAAAGATTGATGAGGCAGTGTTTTCCAAGCCTTTTTGACTATGATCCACAGTAAGAAAGACCATTTCTAAAACAATGCAATACTTACTCCCCACAATGCCTTCTGATACCTTCTATCATTTCATGTTTTAAAATGCTGATGAACTAATTTTGAGATGTTCTAAGTGGATCTCATGGATTATGAGCCATGGCTTGAAAAACACCGGGTTAGAGGTTAAAATTCTGAGAATCATCAGACCTGAGATACCTTGGAACACTGCTCTCTGTTGCTTTATGATCAGATCATCTCTCAATAACATTTACCTCTTCCTTTTTGAAGGTAGGCTTGTCTTCTTGGGACTTTTGCCTTTGAGCTTGCCCTTTAGCTCCCTTTTCTTCTTCCTTTTTATTTTCAAGAATGGTTAAGGTCACTCACATCAAAGAAGCCCCTTTCTAGCTTGCAAGGAGTGAGAGGGTGCACACATCACTCAGCAGGTGCTGCGGGACAGCTTCTTTGGCTGTCCTGGTGGGTACTTACACCCCTTTAGTGTCAGTGATTCTATACAGCTATGTGGATGTTTTCTTCCCAATTTCTCTGGTGTGCCTTCCATTGTGCTCACTGAAATCTAGCATGACATGGTGCTGCTTGTGTGTGTTTACAAACCTTGTGTGTGTGACTGGGTGCACTTCACTGATGATCTTCTCAATTATAGCCATGTGCCTGAGCCCCTTGTAGAGAAGCAGGAGTGAAAAGTCAACGGCAGGCAGTGTGGAGTTGGTGACAGAGAGGTTGCTCTGGAAAGGCGCACATGCAAGCATTTCTTTTTTCCCTGTGGTTTGGGGAATGGTGGTGGTGCTAAGGGACAGTGCTTTAATGCAGCCTTGCAGAAAGTAAAAAAGTTTTCGCAGTTTACAAACATTCTTCCCACCTCCATTCTTCCCATCCTTCCACAGGCCACATGAATTTGTGTCACCCAGAAGGTAAAGGAGCATAATGTATGCTCTTAATTTCCCACCAGTGACTGATGATACCTTGCTTTCTGCAAGTTTACATTAAGCTCAGGTCTACATGATGGCAAATCAAAGTTTTGAGGTATATATTTTTATTTTTTCATAAAAGGTTCCAACTAGCTTCCTCGAGGGGTTTATGTTTGCCTTCTCAAGATGAAATGTCTGCCCATAATTCTTCAGGTTAATTCCCCACCCTTAAGTTTATAATTGTTTAATATCAAAATACATGTGAGATGAGGAGTTATGGGCTTCTTGCCTCATGTAGACCTATGGATACAGGAAAGATCCAAAAGGAATGAGTTCAGATGCAGGTGCAGAAAAATATCAACATAGCACCACACATTTATCATTTTGGGGCTAATTCATTTTTTTTTTTCAGTATTTATAACAACCAAGCACAGAGCAATTGATTTTTCTCTGTTTGGCCCAGTAAATTTGGTTGACTGCATATTTAGCCAGCAATCAATTGCTTCATGCTTGTGCATTGCTATGACCTGAAAAAAAGAAATGAATAGCTTGCCAAATGATCAAGCACGTGTGTGCATGTGGCCTCAGTCCCAAATCTGATGTGCATTACATTTCTCGTAAGTCACAGGCATCACACATTTGGTGCAAATGCTTACTGTACCTGTTTCTTTAGGACAGCTGTCTGAAGTTTATCTTCGTGCACTTTCTTTTCATTTACCCTCTTTCCTTCTCTTTTCTCTTCTACTTTCTCACCTTTTATCTTTGTCTCTTGCATTTCCTTCCTCTTCTCTTCTAGCTGCTTTTTACGTTTTTGCTCTTCTAGCCTAGCCTCCTCCTCTGCCTGGGCCCTCTGCCTCTCCTCCGCTGCCCTTCTCTCTTCCTCTGCCTTTCTCTCTTCCTCCTTAATCCTTGCCCTCTCCTCTGCCTCCCTCCTTTCTCTTTCTTGTGCAGCTGCCTTTTCTTCGGCTTCAATTCTTGCTTTTTCTTCTGCTATCTGTTTTTCTTGTTCAGCTTTAATTCTTTCCCTTTCTTCTGCTTCCAACCTTAGCCTCTCTGCCTCTGCTCTTTCCCTTTCTTCCTCTTCCACCTTTTCATTATGGGAAATCTCTGAGCCTTGTTCCCTCTCCTCCAGTGTAGACTCTTCTGCACCGATTTCCCCATTTTTCAATGCCATTACCACAGTTTCCTCCCGGGTTTCTGTTGTTCTCTCTTCCACCAGCACCTCTACCTGATTTTCTCCAATGCCTCCTTGCTTTGGCTTCTCTTCCTCCTCCTCCTCCTTTTCTTTTTCCTCTTTTTTCTTGTCTTCAGCGTCCCTCCAGTCGTTCTTCTGGTAGGACTTGGTGACTATTTCTGTCTCTTCTATCTCATATCTCTCTTGGCGACTTTCTCTTTTTCCTTCCTTCTCTGCGGTCTCGTTTTCAGCTGTGTCATTTTGCATTCTTCCGCTAGAGAGTGACAGACTGGCATCTGCTATTGTTGGGTCGAACTCCTTCTGCCGCTCCAGGGCTTCCTGAAGGCGTTTCTGGCGTCTCTCTTCTCTCCGGGCCAGTCGCTCCAGGAGGGCGGCCTCGTCATCGCCTTCCACCTGCGTGTTGGTGGTGGTTGGCTTGGACTCTTCATCGGGGACACTGTACAGTGGGGAGAACAACACAAAAGACAACTTGCTCTGGTTAATCTGTGAGCTGCGTTCATACAGCGGGTGCCCCCCCAGGACTGGAGGGGATGTCAGCAGCACCATGCTGTATGCCCTTGGACGTCACCACTGCAGTACACGCCTGCCTGATTTTCAACTGTCTGCATGTGCAATTCTTTACTCTGGTCAGTGGAGTCTACTTAACATGCTAGAAGTGCTTTGGGTGATTGCCAATCAAGGATTGAATTTCTTACTCTCTCCTTTTCCTTGTGCCTGGGCAGGCCATGTGACCCATAATTGCCAATGAAATGTGAGCAGAAGTGGTATGTCCAAACTAAGGCAACTAAGAAGCAGAGAACCATTCTCTGTCCTTTCTATCTCTGACCGTTGGCTGGATGAGAAGATTCAAATCCATAGGGATTCAGAGAGTCAGTCATAAGAGGAAGGAAGATAGGTGACCAATTCTGCCTACTGGACAGAAATACCCACACTGGACTAATGTGTTACAGTAAACTACTAAACTATGGGGGTTCATTGCATAGTAGCAGGACTAACCTAACATATAGACTATCTACATTCTTTTCAAGACTTCCAAGAATAAAAGGCTTCTTGTTCTTTTTTCTACAATGAACCAAAGGCAGTTGTATTTAATTTATTAAAAAAAGGAAAATCTCTTAAACCCAAACCATACCATGCTCATCATCTCACTCACTCTTGGAAGATGCTGGTCACTGCCCAAGCCAAGGGTGTTGGTCTCCACTGGCAGGAGACCATCAGTCATGTGATACCAGCACTGTGACCAGAGTTGGAAGAGAATGCCTCATAATGTTTAGACACTCCATCAAATTTCATGGTTCATACAAAACTTGGCCCTTTTGATGTTCAAGTTCACTTGATTTTGGAAAAACACATTTCATATTTAACAACAAAATATGGCAGAGTAAACCCTAGATTTCAAACTTTTGTGGCCTTTGCTGTTGCTGCAGGACACTGTCTACATGAATTAGACACATAAGGACTAAATGTCCCTAAAATACAAAGACTTCAGAACTCACGGGAAACGCCTAACATAAGGCATTTGAATCAACTGAATTCTAATAATTTGAAGAAGGTACCCCAAATTCCAGAGTGTTAGCCAGATGAAAATAAGACGTTAATAAACCAACAGACTGTTAAAACTTTGTCTTTTCACAAATCATGACAGTAATGTCAAGTAACAATGTCAAATGACAGTTAGAGCCATTTAGTTCCAAGAAGACTTATTCTTCTTGAGGCTAATGAGTATGTCAGAGATAAGTCACATATTCTCAGACCTGAATATGTGTTCCTTAAAAAAAGACAAGAAACAAAGAGCTGGGCATGGTGGTGCCTGTAATCCCAGCTACCCAGGGGGCTAGGCAGGATGGCTGCAAGTTGAAGGCCTCAGCAATTTAGTGAGAACTTGTCTCAAAATAAAAATAAAAACAGCTGGGGATGTGACTCCGAAGTAGAGCACCCCTGAGTTCAATCCCCAGTACTGAAAAAAAAAAAAAAAATAACAGAAGGTTAATAATATTCTTAGGGGAAAGGTACAACTTCTATTTCTATTTCGGTGAAGAAACACAGTTTGCAAAGCATGGAGTTGAGATTCAAAGGCAGTTAGTGAGCCCTGGACATCATACCTATGTTCCCTTTGCTGTCCGTCCTCCCTAATTAGGAGCTGCTCACCAAGGGTCAAGGTTTCTATTTTTCTACCTAGCCAATAAGTTTCCTTATTGAATTGACCTTGCCTACCAGCATTTGCAAGACAACCTTAGAAATCTGATGGAACCACTTGAATTTGAGCCCCAGAGGTCATGGCCCTTTCCCTTCATGATTTTCTAAACAGGCTGAATTAAAGGAGTTATCAACAGCTCCCTCCAAACATGCACAAAATCAAACAGACAAAAACCAAAACCACATAATATGATTTCATGTATTTAATCAGTCCATAGTTTTAAATTAAAATTATTTTTTCTTCAAATACCCTTATCTTTTCTAGACCTTGGTGCAAATAAATGACATATACTAACAATTAACATAATGAACCGAATGTTCCTATTTCTGTTATAAAAACCCTGTTTGAAGAAGTTGAACCTATTAGGTGTTCTTGATTCCAATTGGGCCTGAGTAGGAAAAAAATATAATAGTAAACTTATTAAACAAGTTTGAACAGTCACTGTAAATTAAGCATCTCACATATTACAGTGATCAGAAAATACTGATTTGGGCTTTATGCTAAGAAAAAGATCTGCAATTCATACCTACTTTAAAATTCAAGAGTCATCTATTTTTGGTAGGCACCTAGGTCTCTATTAAAACTAGTAAATCTTCAGTTCAAAACGGCAATTGCTACAAAGGAATATAAAGAGTTTTTCTTATTTAAAAGTATAATCCAGCATAATTAGTAAATTTAAAAAATACCAGATAATAAAAAAAAATAAAAGGCTTCACTTGGGGTATGTTTAGGGATGGGGATGGCGTGTGTGTGTGTGTGCGTGTGTGTGTGTGTAGCAAATAAAGGTGTCCTAATGTCTAATTCAGATTGACAGTCCAACCTGATTTTTTGCCAAATCAGATAGATTGGAAAAGGAATGAGCCAGATTGAGAACGGAATGCTTGCTGGGTAAATTTCATTCAACAGACAGCCTAAGATACAACTGAGAAATTCTCCATTCCAAAGAGGACAGTACCTGTTCTGGGTGTGGACCTCTACCTGGTCGGTCACCTGTCCCAAGGATTCTTCCTCTTGCTTCTGCCGCAGCCTTTCCTGTCGGGCTCGCCGGCGACGTTCCCGGGCTGCTTCTTCTTCATCATCATCGTTTCTCTGATAGGCAATTCTGGAACATAACAAAGACAGGCTCCTGAGCAAGGCCAGCTGCCAACTGTTTTCAAGGGCTTCTCGGTAGGAGCAGCCCTGGTCCCTTTGCCCAATGTCACTACTAGTGAACCACAGGGCTCCTAACAGGATGGTTCAGCTCCTAAGCTTGGAGGACCAACTGACTAGTTTTCAAACTTTTGAGTACTTGAGTACTCAAAAGTACATTATCCAATCACTGCAGAGGATAATCTACAACAATCAGATAAACAAAAATTTCTACAGAAAAGCTGACTGCCTTTGGAGACTCTTGGTGAGCAATATTTAGATTTCTTTACGTAAGCCAGTTATCACACATGAAATTTAGAAGCAGAAATCCAAAGTATTGAACCAAAAATAATCAAAAGACCTATTAAAAAAGATTCAGTGTGTTGTGTGAATTACTTGTGTAGGCACCATCACAAAGATCAGACAAGAATCAAGTTACATTAGCAAACCAAGACCTTGGTGGAATAAGCCAAAATTGCTCAAGGAAATTAAGGGCAGGGTGTTTTCCTTGGTTGGATTTTGTTTTTCCTTTCAGGTCCTTTTCACTGGAGAGAGTGTTTGAGGACTGGACCAGTGTTTGAGGGCTTCAAAGTCAGTGCACTTTGAAGATGTGACTCTAAGGACGACTCCTGGGTTCTGAACATTGTTGTAGTGTCTTCTACCCCCATGGTGGGCACCTCACAGTGACCCACAGGTATATACTTAGAAGCCGAAGAGCTGAGACAGGTCCAAAGTCACAGGAGGCTCCACATATGCATAGTTAGCCTGTTCAGCTTCACTGGGAGCAAATGTCTATTTGGGGAAATTATACAATTAGTATCACTATGCTAGGTATCTTTCTTCTAATACTTATTTCCAAATGAAGAATTGAGGTTGTGGAACTATAGATGCCCAAAGTCAAGAGGAAATGGCCTGGATGGTTAACTTGGCTGCTTCTGAAGGTGCAATGTACCCTGACATACAGAACTTCAAGAAGGCCTGGGTAGGGAGGATGTGGATGAGGCTGAATTACATAGGGCTGCTTTTTACCCTGAAAAGTTAAGTGTTGTTATTATATTACTTACATATCTACAAAAAGAAATACAAATATGTAAATGTTTCATGTTAGAAATTCTTTTTTTTTTTTTAATTGTGGTAAGAACACTTAATGTGAGATCTACTCTCTCTCTCATATTTTGGTAGTGGGGATTGAACTCAGTGGCACTTGACCACTGAGCCACACCCACAGCCCTATTTTGTATTTTATTTAGAGACAGGGTCTTGCTGAGTTGCTTAGGGCCTTGCTAAGTTGCTGAGGCTGGCTTTGAACTCACCATCCTCCTGCCTCAGCCTCCCAAGCCGCCAGGATTATAGGCATGTGCCACTATGCCCAGCAAGATCTACTCTCTTAATAAGTGTTTAAGTGTGTAATACAGTATTTGTTAACAGGCACAACGTTATAGGGCAGCCTCTAGAATGTGCTTATGATTATTATAACTATAAAACCAAAATACTTCTTAAATTAAAGAAAACAAAATATTGGAGGATACAATTTATATCAGCAAGCAATCATCTAATATGACCAATGATGATTTGTTCATGTTCGATTAACAAATTGGCTATTTGGGGCTTAGTTCCAGTACTTCATTTGATTTGTATTATCTTTTGACTTCAATAAGTAAAGCTACATAGAGTTTTTCATCTAGGTATCTTACAAAAAAAAAAACAAGATTAGCAATTCAAGGGTTGGTTGGTTTGCTCTTTGCTACTTTAGAAAATCTTACTTCATACTTACTAAAATCTGCTAGTGTGCAAGGCTCAAATGCCAATATAAATAAAGTGTCACTTAGTAATTCTATAAAACTGACTGGTAATTTTCCACAAATATGGAGCGAACGGGCAGTGTGGTAAAGTTAATGGATGACTAGATTAGGACTCAGAAAACTTGGTTTTCAGAACTGATCTCTTAGGTACTTTCAGGCCTTTGATTAACCTGAGCTAAATTTCCTTGTCTGTAGGCATGTGACAATTATAGGAAGTAATGGATGAGCTCTGATGAAGCATTCTAAAGTGCAGTATTTTTTTGTTAGGAAAGGTCAGTTAAGGAGCTGCTTTGGAAGAAAGATGAGTTCCATTTTAGACTTGTTGAGTTTGAGGTGTCAACATGACATGAGTCGAATGTTCCTTTCTAGTTCAATCACATTGTAGTTTGCAGTCAAAAGCCCTTCCCAGTGGTTTGGCTTCAAACTTCAGATTCTTGGCCTGATATTCCTTTGGCTTATTTCTCAGCAGACAGCTTTAACCACAGCAGGGAGAATGAGTACTTCATGACTGCTTCCCAAGCTAATCAAACAGAAAGTCTTAATTTGCTTTTTGACATCTCTGGATCAGTCATGAGGCCATGGCTATTACAGAGACCTTCCTCTTCCAAGGCAAGCAAGAACCCCACGTGAGACCTCCCTATGCTAAAAGCAAATGTTCTCCCTCTCCTAATGAGATCTCAGTTTAAACCCTCATTTCCCACTACCTTGGAAAAATGTGAGATGTTGCCATTTTCCTCCTTCCACATGCTCAGTGACCTTCGTGGCTGGACGTCACTGGCTTTGAGCTCTGACACGAACTAGATTTGCCACCGCAGCCAGGTCACACTTAACTTTCCTCCTTTTAGATTTCTCATAGGCGGAGTGACCTGAACAATCGGATCACCTCCATTGTCTCTTCTAATTCTTCTCATTTGGAAGCTTAAAACTGATGGACAACCGTTCTCCATTGGTAGGCCCTTCCTACAGTCACCAGAGCTCGGTTTGTAGGGATCTTTTATTACAAGTCAAAATTGCTTCCAAAATTAAGAACAACAACAAAAAGAGCCAAAATGATTTCATGCTATTTTTCAATGATAAAATACCTAGTTGCTGACTCAAGAATCTATCAGTTGACTTTATACTTTATAAGTGAAATTGTGTCTGTACCAAATAACTCGATAGGTATGGAAATCTTTCAACTGTGAGACTCACTACATTAGCCATCAGCATGCAAAGCAAACTGTATAACTCCTTAGCTTTTTGGCATGCTTCATTTTTTTTTTCATTCAACGTTGGAAAAACTCAATTTGTTTTATTCTAAAAGTAGCATATAATTATTATTTTAAAACAAAATAATATAAAATGTATAAAGGCAAAAGTAAAAATCGTCTTCCTAGGATATGAACATGTCGAATATTTGATATATTCTACAAAACATTTTCCTTTTGTACATAGATATTCACATTTTTATAAAGTGGGATCGTGTTATACATATAATTTCATAAAGTTTCTTTAATATACCCTATTTATGACTATTTTTAACATTAATAAAATTTGGAAAACTTCTCAGAAGTTAGAATTTCTGAGTTAAATGAAAGTATGTCTATTTTACTGGCTTTTAGTATGCATTAATAAACTGCCCTCCAGAAAGGTCTACAACACCAGCAATGCATGGGAGTGCTAATTTCAACATAAGCAAAATTTGTCCAAAAAGAGAAGTTCACAGGACCCCAAATGTATCCAAATGATTGTGCAAGCTCTGCTTCTTGTTCCAGTTAAAGACAAAATGTTAACATTTCTGATTTTCCACACATCAGATTTAAACCTATATGAAATGCTGATGGCTAGTAAAACTCATACCTAACCAGCCACTGGATTGTAATAAAAGAATAACAACCCATGTGTTCCTTCTGTGAAAATTCAGCAGATGCCAGGATTAACCAGTCCACCCATTTCTGCAGTACAAAGACAACAGATGTTCCTAGATGATTCAGAAGCAGCGTGGGATCCTGAAGTTCCTCTGAATCATCTAAGAAAGACTGAAGTATGTTCAACAGAGTTCTAATCAAATGCATTTTATTGTGATCTACTTTTTAAAAATCCACAAATAACTAAGCAACTCTCTATTAAATAAAATGTTTGGTTGATCAGAACCTATGATCTTTCCATCCACGCTGGCTAAAAGAGAGTTTACTATGGAGAGTTCCACTTTGTTTCTTGGTAACTGCTTTTGATCATTCTTACCACAAACACTTGGAGAAGGGCACAATTGACCTTTCTGCAGGAAGATCAGTATTGCTGACAGCAAAATCACTCAATGGATATTCAAAAGAAAGAGAGACTATCTATGGTATGTGTGCTCATGTGCACACATGTGTACCTGTAAATAAGTGCAAAAAACCCTAAAGTCCATCATAATTACATGATGCTATTAGATTGTGTCAATGATAGGAAAAATGCAGAGAAAACTGGCTTTTCTTCCATGCCCAGAACCATTGCTTAAAGGCCTGGATGTTACATGATGAGAAAAAACCCAGATCTATGCAACAGGAAAACTTTCTTGTAATGCTCTGACTTCTACAACAAAGCTATTTTAAGACCAGCACTCTGCTGCCTCAGTATGTTCAAGCCACAGGGTGATCATGTTATATTCTGGGTATTTTAGATAGAAAGTTCAAATAAGCAAAAGTATTGCAAACCCAGCAAATGGGAAAATCACTGAGGACTCAGTGTCTTTATGTCAGGGTGGGCGAGGTCTCAATGTGTACCAGATGGCAAAGAGCAGGGACTGACTGGCAGAAGTTTCTTGAGCAATGCATTAGTTGTCTCTCTGCCTCAACGTTCCCCTCATCCCACACTCCCATCAAGTATTTCTCAGGACTTGAGCAACTCTGACAAAATTCTTGTGATAGTATCATCTACAGCACAGGTTGTCTTGTCTTGTTGGTACTCCAAGTCCCCCTGGTTGGAAGAATATTGCTCTTATTTCCTTGTAGTTTGCTTTTTTTTTTACATTTTGCTAATTTTATGATTTGAGACTACAGGACATCCTCCTTGAAGTTTCCAAGTAAAATTCTAGCAATGGGATTTTATTAACAAAACAAGATCTCTTAGCAAAAAATCATGCTTAAAAATAGAATAAGAATAAAGAATAACCAGTTTTACTGGGGCAGGGGCTGATTGGATTGCATGTTTAGGAGCATTAAATACTCAGAGAAAGAGTGAAAATGTACAGTTAAGTCTATGCAAGCACATATTTACTTATTTTATGTTGATAATCACAGTATTCTCTGGGTAATTAACTGGATAATCAAATAGTTAAATCAAGTTTGGACCTGTAATCTTGCTATTGTATATTTTTTACACATGTTATATTTTTCATAGCTATCATCTTAAAAATTAAACAATTTAGTAACATTTAAAGACTTGTCAAAATCAGTTTCCTGGGTCATACTTTGTTCATCTATTTAGCAAGAGTTCATAATGTGTTTGATGACTGTCTTATACACAGATGTTTGGGGTTTTATTCCATTTTTTCTTTATTGCATACAGTGCATGTGTTTCTCTGAGGTAGGCAGTGAGAAGTGGAATAGTATGCATTCATTTAGATTTAAAAGAGAAGTGGAATAGTATGCATTCATTTAGATTTAAAAGAATCCATAAAATTTCCCTTCACAGAAGTTATTCCAATTTACATCCCTGTGCTCGGTCACTTCCATAACCAAGTTGAATCAGTATATATCCAGTATATATTCTATCTATCTATCTATCTATCTATCTATCTATCTATCTATCATCATCATCATCATCATCTATCTTTTTGAAAAACAGTGTTTTTTACATGAGACAGTATTTATCAGACTAGGGAAAATACTTGGTATGGAATATGAACTTGGGACTCTCTTACCAAGATTTCATTCTGGAGAACCACTGCTGGACTTGAAGAAATTTATAAGAGTGCTCCTAAACAGACCTGGATTGTAACCTTGGAACCCTTTTGTGCCCTTCCACATGCGTGGACTTGGTAGGCACACAGTATACAGATAAACAGATCCAGGGGTTCCATGAGAAAAGTTCAGATTAAATAAGGCTCAACACACTTCAATGAGGCCCAGTTACAAAATACCCTACTCAGAGCAGTTTCTAAGTCTTTCTATCATCCTTAATTGTTTCTGCCACACTCCTTTATTAAAAAAAAAAAATGTTGAACCTAGAATACCACCAGATTGAACCATTTTGCCATCTGAAAGAACGAATGCTACCAAAGTGTGCCATTTGTGAATGCATAATAACTTATAGACCAGTAGATAGTTGACTGGACCCCCAAATCAGCTCCGATAATGCATCCCACTGTGCCTCCACTTTTATGCAACAAGCTCTTTAAGAGAAAGTAGCGTTGGCTAAAGGAGATTTCAGGCTTTAACAGAGGCACAGTCCAGACTCCAACTTTTCTGCATACTTACCATGAAGTCCACACCCAGGAGGAAGAAAGTCAGGGGCCCAGAGCCTCGAAAAAGGACAGCTTCTCAGTTTATTATCATCATCATTATTATTATTACTATTTTCATTTTGATTGCCATCATTGGTTCTTCCAAGGTCACTGTCTTAACTGGGTTCTTAATATGGAATCCAACTTCAAGAGTTAAAACCTCATGGGTTGAAAATATGCTCATCAACTATTTAGAGGAAAAATGACTCATAAATATTTTCACTATTCTTTTTCATGTACCAAAACCCCCAGGGATTTTCTTTTATAATATGAAATGCAAGCAGATTCTCCAAACATATCCAATCAACTCCATAAATTGCTCAAGCACTCCTAGCAAAATCTCAGGCCGTGCTGTGATCAGGAGGGAAAATCCTGAGCTACTGAAATGAGTCATATTTGCCCAAACAGACTTGCTGTATATTTGAAACTTAAAAGAAGTTTATAGAAACATTCCAGGCTCTTGAATATGATTTTGTTTATATGTGGTGTCTGCAAATGTTGCGGTTTCACTTAATGCACATAAAATCCAACTCCAAATTTTTTCTTTAGAGTCTTTAAAAGAAAGGCAATGAAAAATTATAATGGAGCAAAAAATTTTAGAAATAGAAATATTTTCATATCAATATATTCAGAAATGATTAATAGCTGATTGTTAGTAATGAATACAGGATAGAGTGAAACAAAGTCTCTTTGATTTAGAAGATGACTTTTTGGTGGTGAAAATGTATTGTATTATTTCATTGTAGAGTTCATTGCTATATCAGTGTTGTGCCTTTACAGGGGTAAAGATACACAAGGAGATACAAGACTTTGAAGAAAATTACCCAGGAAGAGAAGCACATCTCACTTCATCAATCTGACCTTCTGCCACCCCTTTCTCCATACATAAACACACTGGAGTCACTGAAGTTTATATATCAACCATTCATTTGGGTTCTTGATAATAAAACATTGTGTGCTTGCAAACTCTGGTGTTCTTGTGTATGTCCTCACAAGGCATCACCACCAGCCCAGCATTTGCTTCATATGGTGATGACATCCCATAATCACACAAGTTCCTCTAACCACAGACCATGAGGGGGAAACGTGCTGCAGAGCATCAGACCATGAAAAAGAACCTCTTTGTATGTCTACACGTACAGCAGGCTGGTTCTTAGCACCATTATGACTTCAACATCTTGTTCAGCCAACAGATTGGGCCTGACTGTGCATTTTATGGAAGAGACCTGGGGAGTGCTTGGAGTTTCTGATCAAGTTATAGGAGATTCTAGAATGTTCTAGAATAGTTCTGATTCAAGGAAAGCAGATCCTTAAGCTGAGAGGCTCATTTCTGAATTGATACACATAGCCATAGAAAGTTTTTAATTCTAAAAATTCTAATTGTTTGGATTCATTATTTTAAATTTAAAAGACTTTCTATCATGAATTGTATTGTACCTGCAAATAAGTTTATAGTGTAAGGCCACTATAAAGAAGAATAAAATATACCCATGCACCTACTACCCAAATCAAACAGAACACTAGGAGACTTATGTGCTCCTTTCAATCCCATTCTTCTCTTTTTTAAACCAAATAACCACTAGTCTGAATTTTGGAATGTTTGTATGACTTTCTTGTTATTCTTTGTAGTTTTATCAACTTGGTATGACTCCTCAAATAATACATTTTAAAGTTTTACCTTTCAAACACTTCACATAATACTAATGTATGCATTGTGTGATTAGGATCCGTTATAGAACATTTTGTTATTGAGATTCATCTATGTTTAAGAGAATAGATGTAGTTCATAATGATAGAGGAGGCACAGGGTTTTCCAAACATTCTTTTTTTTCCAAACATTCTTGATATGAGAGTTTGATGGGACACATGAATAACTTATTCAACTGCACATTTTCTTTTAAAAAGCCCACAAATGGTTTGTAATATTCAATAGAAACAAAATGAACAGAATTTGAATTTACTTTTTTATGGAACTGTTATTTTTCTTAGATTTCTTTTTAAAAGAAGGAAAGCATCCCATTAAATACAGATTTTGGTGGAGCAATTTCATGACAGTTTCCTGAGATAAACTAAAATCTATTCATTTTGTCAAAAACAGGACTGAATTTGCACCATCCTATCTACAACCCCACCCTATTAAAACAATAAGCTTGCTCAGATACAAGCATTCACTTTTTAACATTCAAATGTTTATAAAGAGTAGGTATGGGAAAGAGAGGGTTGATGGCAGAAGATATGTAGGTTGCGGCTCACTTGGTCCCTGGAATTCAAATGAATTAAAAGAAAGAAGAGAAATGTTTAAGTGGACCGGAAGCTAGTTAAAATCAAATTGACCAAACTCTTCCTCATTTTCCACTCTTATTTATGATTCAACAGGTATAAATGTGACTAACACAGATAAGGTCAGTTACTGCCTGAATTCACAAGAATTCATCTTCAGGCCCGGTCGAGGATTCTCTGTCTAGTAAGAATCTTAAATTGTAAATAGGAATCTCAAAAAAATTTGAACATATTCAATACGAAAATATAAATCTTAATGTTCTTGGTCTTTTTAAAAAGATGTTGTCAATCAAAAATCAAATTTGATTGGAGACAATCTCTGGCCGTTGTCTCTATTAAAGGACAATCTTGCTTTAATGTACATAGTATGTGGAAAATAAGCATTGGGCTTAGTCAATGCTTATTTTAAAAGTCAAACAGGAGAGAACATTTTGGATTCAGATGCCTATCACGGGAGTTATGGTTTAGATCATTAATGTTCCCTGAAAATCTCATGTTTTGAAAGCATGGTCCCCAATATAGTAAGGTTCAGAGGTGGGGCTTTTAGGTAATAATTAAATCACAGGGGTTATAACCTCATCAAGAAACTAATCTATTTGATAAATTAATAATTTGAATGGACTACTAGGTGGTAACTATAGATAGGTGAGGTGTGGTTGGAGAAACTGAGTCACTGGGGGTGTGGCCTTGGACCACATCTCGTCCCTGGTTCTTCTCTCACCCACTCTGCTTCTCAACAGTCATGCCATGAGTTGACATGAGCTTTCCTTCTCTATGCCCTTTCTCCACGATGTTTTGCCTTACTTCAAAGCCAAAGCAATGGAGTTGGCCGACCATGGACTGAACCTCTGAAACCCGGAGCCCCAAATAAACTTTTTCTCCTCTAAGTTGTTCTTATCAGGTACTTTGTTCACAGGGATGAAAAGCTGACTAATACAACTGGTAATGTTACATTTTGCCAACTCTTTCTCCATAAAAGTTTAGATCTGGATACATAACCAACCAGCACCTGCTCTAGAACAGGGTGTAGGGGAAGTCCCACATTTCCACTGACTGATTTGAATGCAACTGCATTTGACCACAAGTATATCAACAAGCAAATTCTTTTCATACCCAAAGAAAATCTTCAAGAAACAGAAATTTCCATTTCCATCTTCAAATGTAAAAATTATGAACTCATTTTAAATGAGTCTTATATGAGTGATCTAAATACTTCAGTCTTACTCCCTAATCTGAAATATTTGTGTGACACAGTGCACAAGTCCATAATTTCACGTGGTTGAGCTTCAAATTATAGTCCTGCTATCAAATTGGTAAACATCTGACAAATGAAATGAAGTAACTGGAGAAATGAAAACAAGATGTCCTTAAATGGAGATTATAAGCCTGTGACTAATTAAAAGGAATCCCTGTAAGGGAAAGTGGGATTGCAGACATGCCTACGGAAATGTTACACAGTACATGGATAATGCAAAGTCAAGTCACATAGCCTGTGTTTTTCAGATTCAGCTGAATGGATTCTCAGCATCCTCTCCAGACCTGCAGGACTTAATGTAAGGAAATTTATGGATAATGGATTTTCATAACAGGCCTTTTATGATCTTTCCCTCCCCCAAAAGTGCCCTCTGGGGCTTTTCTTCTTCCACTCTCATTTTTCTTAATTGGTAAAAGATTTACTATTCATTTCCTCCTTCCCAGCTCTCCTTTCCATTCAGGTGGCACAGCCTCCATCTCTTTCTCCCCTCTTGCATGCCTCATCTCTTCTCCAGAAATGAGAAAACTCTAAGGTACTGATAGATGAGATACTGAGGCATTATTTCTAGAACCAACAGTAAAATAAGTCGTTTGTGTCATTCTAACAAAAAAGCATATTCAGAGTGATTACTACCTCCCTGATACCAGAGGTACTGCACAAACTTATCTAGCATCCAGTTGGCTCATCGCT
>JAJEJO010003833.1:230114-263837 GCA_020662805.1 Glaucomys volans
CTGAGTCAAACTCCATTGTGCACATATTCCACATTTTCTTAATCCATTCATCTATTGAAGGGCACCTGGGCTGGTTCCATAACTTGGTTATTGTGAGTTGCACTGCTACAAACACTGATGTGACTGTACCCTATAGTACGTTGATTTTAGTTCTTTTGGTTAATTACTGAGGACTGGGATAGCTGGGTCCTGTGGCAATTCCATTCCTTGATTTTTGAGAAATCTCCATATTGCTTTTCAGAGTGATTGTACTAATTTGCTGTCCCACCAGCAATGTATGAGGGTACCTCTTCCCCCATATCCATGCCAGCATAAAAAATGCAAACTGACACCCAGGTGGCTGGAACTAGTCCATCCATTCAACAGATATTGATGGAGCATTTACTCCATTCAAGCGCCTGAAAGAGAAAGCCAAGATAAATACACCCTCTGAAAGGAGTTTATAATCTGGTAGGGAAGCTAAGACGTGTGTAAGGATGAAGGTAGTTCAAATGTGATAAATATTATAGGCGACTTACAAATAACATGACTTAAAATTTAGAAGAAGGTGACAATTCTAGCTAAGGGATCAGAGCCAGCTTCATGGATAAAGTGGCATTTGAGCTGGACCTTTTAGGATGGCTAGGATTGAGAGGCTGGCAGGATGGAAGAGGCCCTTTCTATGATACAGAGAGCTCAAATGGCAGGGTTGTACAGTCAGGAAATATGGACATGGAAAAGTAAACAAGCCAGTCTGGCTGGGGTTTGGAAGCAAGAAGGGCATTAGTGAAGCTCCAGTTGTGCATGGCACAAACAGAAGCACAGCTTCTAATAACTGGGGACAGCAGACCTGCATTTCATGACGCTTAAGGACAGCCTCCTTCTAAAGCTGGCTCTGCTGAAAGGAGGCCCTAAGGGCACATACACAGAATTTCCTAGCTTCCTTCTCCACTCCAGGTGTTTCATCTCACTCTGCAGCTTTCCCCAAGAAATAAAAGAAATTAGGGCCAGCTACTCCATATCAAGGGTTCCATAAATCTTAGCTGCAAGCAGAGATTGCTGTTCGGCAAACCCTACGATCATTTAGAACAGTAGCCCTGTGGAGGGTGCCTCATGAGCAACGAGCCAGGACTTACAATTTTTCAGAATGAAATTTCTGCCCTTTTTATTCCTGCCATCTCTCACCCTATCTTGCACTTATTTTGCCCACAGAGAATTAATTAAGATTTTCACTTATTCTGCTTCTAAATCAGACCCAACTGACATCTACTCTTGTGGCAAGGCAGCAGGATCTTAGGATCATAGGTAACTATAAGGAATTGTGGAGGTGAATTTCAATTTGAACTCCACCTTTAATACATGGTAACCTAAGAGGTTACCATGGGATCTAAGAGGTGAAGTGATTCATACCAGTAAGTACAAAATTAGGACTGAACCAGGTCTTGAAGTTCCCATACCCATTGTCTTTCTAACACAGGAGAAATTTCTTAGGGTATTCTGCACACTAGTGAAGTCATCTAAGCCAGGGACTGGCAAACTAGGACCCACAGGCTAAATCTAGTCCTGTCCTTCTTTCTGTAAATGAACTTTTATGGAAAAGCAACCATGCTTATGTTTTTGTGTACTTCAGTACCAGAGCTAAGCACTTACAGCAGATTCCACATGGCATTCAAATTTAAATACATATACTAATTGGCCATATAAAAAATTTTTGCTGATCCCTGATCTACACCAATAGTTTTTAGCCATTTTTAATGGTGTATTTCTATAAATTAAAAAAAAATTAAGCATGTACTTCTATTATGTATACATGAGGGGATAAATATCTGTTCATTTATTTATGAATTATATACACATAATGCAATTTAAATGTTTCTAGGTATTATAAAACACAGAATGTAAAAGGCTAAAATGACAATGAAAACTACATTTAAAGTAATGTTTAGCATTTTAAAGTTCATAAAACTTCAGTAATTTTTGAGAAATCTTGGTTTAATACATTGTGATCAGTAATTTGAAGGTCTGGCTCTAAGTCCAGTTAATCTTTGCACTTAGTTCTCAATAACAGTCTTGGCTTCACTTTTTCAGAGGCCCCTCACAGATACATGAGCACAAACAGAAGAAACACAGCACTGGCCTGACATGCTGAAGGAGGCGTGGTACCAGCAGACTAAATCTCCCCCACCCACAGCATCATCTGGCCTAGAAAATTCATGTCTATACTGATGTCAATCAGTTGTTTGTTCAAAGTCATGCAAAGATGTTTTAGTTTTGCATTTTTAATGAATTGCTTTTAACTCTACTGAAATGTTTTGCTCTGGAGATGTTTAAATTGACTAGAAAATATTTCTAAGGTGAAGTGTGAAGATGTGACAGGCGTGGTAGGTGACATGTTGACATCATTCTTGACAACAAAATCACAAAAAGGGGGCCATTTTCCAAATGATTTCTCCACGGCCCAAGTTTGCTCTGCAGAAGAAAATGTTCTAAAATTGGCTATGGTGGTGGTCACGCAGGACTGAATCACTGGATTGGACACTGTTAATGGGTGACTTGTATCTCAATAAATCTGATTTTAAAAAAGAGAAATGCAGTTGCATCCCCTGTCCGAGTGGGTGGCTGAAGGGAACAGGCCAAGTGTGTGGCTGAGGAAGAGCTCTGAGGCGCTCACCTCACTAAGTGAAGTTGTCATCTTTTCCTGGGGCTTGGGTTCTGAGCAATCTCCTTTCTGCCTGCAGTTTCTGCAGAAATCCTTTTAACCACAAATCTAATCATGAAGGTCAGTTTAGTTTAAACTAGATAAGCCTCACCATCTGTCAATCCACTGACCCCGCTATGAGTAAACTGCCGTGAGTCACAGGACACAACATGCCCTGCTGTCCTCCGCTCAGGCTCTTCCCTCAGGACCAGTCACATGAGGTTGGAAATACAGACTGGGGGAAGGTTCTGGCATCCAAAATCATGACAAACTTTTAAACTCTGTCTTTTAACTTTTAACCTTCCACTCTCTTGCCTTCTTCTGTTTGATCACGGTTCTGCTTGCGAAGCTTTCCCCTCCTCTCCACGTCTACCCAGGGTGATCTCATCTGTCCCTCAAGGCCACTCACATTCCATACTCTTCCATCATGGAAGTCAACCAGAGGAAGCTCTTTCCCTCCTGTGAAATCTTTGTGTTTGTTCCAGATATTTATCACATATTGCTTTATAGCTGTTATTTGTGATTATCTTATCTCCCACGTTATATCACTTTTCTTGAAAGTAAGAGTCATGTTTTGAACACTGTTAGCTCCCTCAGTGTGCCATTCAGGTATCATGTAAGTGTTTTAGTAATTGCATTCAGAAAGGCACGTGACATTAAAACACCGAACAGTTGCACTGAGGAAGGCGAACACAGCCCTGAATGTGGGGGGTTTCATCAAGGGAAGAAATGCTCTCTGGTTTCAATCTCATTACTATGAAGAGATGAAACAGAACCATATTAAACAAACCTAGGAGTGATAGCTAGGCTTGGAGACAGAAGAGGTGTTGGACAAAAACATGGAAGATGGAGGCCGAACACTTCACATTTCTCTCAATGTCTTCTCTTCATAAGTTGGAAGCTATTATGGGTCAGGAACTGCCTTGCCTGTGTTTGGCTAGGTATCTGGTGCTTTTTGCTCATTGGTCTCGACTGCAAAATTTTTAATGTAAATATGTCCCTCATTCTGATGTTACTTTTTCATAGATTGCAGTAAGTAGCAAAATATACAGAAAACCTCCTTGAGTTTGGAGCTAGAAAATAAGAGTTCCTTGTTAGGAAGAACCAAATGGTTATGGACAGAAACATCTGACTTTTGAATCTTGTCAATAATCAGAGCTAAAGTCAAACTGAGTGAATGGGTACTTTCCAGACTGTGGATTCTTTCATGTCATGTGTCTGCCCTTGACCTGGCTCATGAACAGGGCAGAAGTTCTGTCTTGCTGCTACTATGGGGCGACTCCCTCTGTAACTCCTCCATCATCCTCTCTTGCAACTTTCTTATATTTCTCTCTACATCTCTCTCTCTCTTCTCACCATCAAGCCTTGTGTTGGTTTTGGCTTTTTTGCGATGTCTGTGGAAAGTGAAAATCATTCAGTATAAATTGGTAAACTAAGTACATTTGATTTAGCTAGTCCTTTAGAAATATTTTCATGTGCTCTTGATAAAACTGGTTTTAGAATTCCACAGATGTCATTAACTTAGACTAAAACAGCTAATTTCACTGCATCATGGACTGTCTTGTCACTTTCACACTTAATTTCAGAGTTAGGTTTTTAAGTTAGTTTAAACTACTTCCTATGGGACCTAAACTCACTTTGGGATGCGTCTACATGGGGTCAGGCAAGTGATTTTGTTTAGTTCCAGACATCTTAATCATTTGCCTAGTTGATCAAATTATCAAAAGAACAGTTCAATTTGGTTATTAAGTATCTCAGAACACTATATTGGCTGTATGTCCTATTTTCAATTCAGGCATTAGTAGCCATTACTCCAAAATGACATTGCCTCATGGGCTTGTACTCTCTAGAACTGTACCAAGGGACAAAGTGTCTAATGGTCCTTATGATAGTAGTGCCCTCTTATCTGTGGGAGTTCTGAGACATTCCATGGGTGCCTGAAATTCAAATGGCACTGATACACACACACACACACACACACACACACACACAAATTATGGTTTAATATACACAATCATGCTTTCTTCCTATAAATACATATGATAAACCTTAATTTATAAATTAGGCACAGTAAGAGATGAAAAATAATACCTAATAAGAAAATAGAACAATTAGACCAACATGATATTATAAAAATTATGAAAACTATGAACTGTTTATGTCTGGAATTTTCCATTTAATATTTTTGGACCAAAGGTGATCATGAGGGCCAGGTGTGGTAGCACACACCTGCAATCCCAGTGACTCCAGAGGCTTAGGCAGGTTCAAAGCCAGTCTTAGCAACTTAGTGAGGCTCTAAGAACTTAGCAAGACTCTGTCTCAAAATAAAAATATAAAAAGGGCTGGGGATGTGGCTTAGGGGTTAAGTGCCCCTGGGCTCAATCCCTGCTCAAAAACAAAAAACAAAAACAAACAAACAAAAAACAACAAGAAACTGAAACCAAGGAAAGTGAAACCATAGGTCGAGGGGGCCACATGTCTTACCTGACTTTACAGAGAGCTGTGACACTGTTGATCAAACCCTTCCTTTTTGAAACTCTCTGCCTACCATTGTTTGTACTTTCCTTATGTCTCTCACTGGCTTTCTTCCTCAACCCTTCTCTTCTCTCACTCAACATACTCTCTTTGGGTAATGTCTCTATGCTTACAACCTGCCTGTCCATTTTAAGGTGGTCATTTTCTGGCCTATATTCCTAAATCAGTCTACTCCCCTGAATTTTCAAATGACCTTCAGTTATGGTTTAGATAATGAGATAACCTTCCCAAAGCTCCTGTGCTCATATAGGAATATTCAGAGGTGAAATGATTGGATTATGAGAGCTGTAAATGAATCAGTCCGTCCTAGTTTGAATGGACTCACTTGGTGGTAACTGTAGTTGGTGGCGGGGCATGGCTGGAGCAGGTGGTCACCAGGGGCATGCCTTGGAAAGGTTCCTCTTCCCTGCTGTCCCTTCCCCTCTCTCTCTTGCTTTCTGACCACCATGCACAGAGCTGTGCTCCTCCACCACGCCCTTCTGCCATGATGTCCTGCCTTACCTTGGGCCCAGAAGAATGCAGTCAGCCCAACATGGACTAAACTCCTGAAACCATGAGCCAAAATAAACTTTCCTCCTCTAAGTTGTTCTTGTCGGATATTCATTCACGGAAATGAAAAGCTGACACCTTTCTTCCTCAATAATGTAATAGCCAGTAAGGAAGTGGACAGAAATGAGTTATTGTAGATTCTGACTAATCCACAATTCTTCCAAAATTTGAAACTCCTCCCTATGTTGGTACTGCACTCATATCCTATTATTTTTTAAGACAAGTCATCTTTAAATTTTTTTTTTTTACTTCTTTGGTCATATCATTCCATCTTGCGAGATACAATAATTTCGCAATTTCAGGATGTGAAGTTGGCTTAATATTAAAGGAAAAATCAAATAAAGTGCATTTATTAATTAAACTAAATGTCAAGGGAACCTGCAGGGATACAGAGACAACATTTAAAAATGTAACTTCATTTCTTATGACTTTGAAATGAATAAACTGCTTTCAACTGCTTGGCAGAGTAGTTTGCTCCTTACGTACATGGGAAATAATGTTCAAACAATACTCATGTGTCTAGAAGTTGATTTTAGTTGAAAGCACAATTCTCTACTGTTAAGTTTAAAACAACTAGACTTGAACCTTCAAACCTAAGAAGAAACCTGTCTAACTCGTTTCATATATACATATACTGTATTTTCTTTAACCTTTCAAAACATCAGAAAGAAAAAGGACCCATCTGGATGACACAGAGAATGCATTCAGAGTGGCAGATCTCAAGGTTATCAGCCTTGGCTGAGATTAGAATTGCTGAGGGGACCTCTTAAAAGTCCTGGCTGCCTGAGCTGTGCCCCAGATCAATTAAATCAGAATGTGGGGTATGAGCGACGTACAAGAACATTCCACAGCCTGGTTAAGAAACATTGATTCATAAAGAGACTTGGGAAGAGTTCAGGCCAGATGCAGGTATGATAAAAGATAGGTAGGGTCATTCAGAAAACAGAACCAAGAGAGAAATCACAGGCAAGCACTCAGCACTGAGAGGGAAACAGATGAATCGTCCTTATTATCCTAATGCCAGGCATTTTTGTTTTGTTTTGTCCTTTTTTTATAAAAATCGAGGTACAGTGGGGCATGGTGGCGCACGCCTGTAATCCAAGCGACTTGGGAGGCTGAGTCAGGAGGATCATGAGTTCAAAGCCAGCCTCAGCAACTTAGCGAGGCCCTAAGCAACTCAGTGAGACCCTGTCTCTAAATAAAATACAAAATAGGGCTGGGGATGTGGCTCAGTGGCCGAGTGTCCCTGAGTTCAATCCCTGGTTCAAAAAAAAAAAAAAAGGAAGAGAAAAAATCGAGGTACATCAACATTTATAAGCAAAAGTGGGTGTTAATATCATTATGCAGATATATTTTTAAAACTTACTAAATGTTGGTTACCTACACAGTGGTATATCTGTTGTTCTCTCTCTAACCAAATTTGACCAAGTCCAGCCCCACCTTTACCTCCTGGTGACCAAGAGGACTTAACCTATGACCTCAGCTTCCTTGAATGAGGCAAACATCACATAACCCCAGTCCTGTGTTTTCCCATCATAGCTACACGGGCAGGAGAACAGTCCTGAAGTTCAGCTAAAGAGTTGTGAAGAAGCAATTCCTAAGGTCTGCTTTACATAATTTGAACTGTAAAAAGAGAAAAACCAGGTCGGGAGTCAGCCAAACCAACAAGGTACCTGCCAAACCACACCTTATCCTCCTCAATCAGCAAAAATATCATCCGCCGCCTGACTCCCTTACCTCACCCACAGGAGCTCCCTCGTTCCCTTATTAGGACACTGGCAGAGGCAGAGACGGCTCCTGTCTGAGGGCCCAGGAGTGGCTTCCACAACATGTGCAGTTCATCAAACGAAGAGAGTAATGTGCATGGGTGGGGGAGGGTGGCTGGAAAAATTAAACCCTCACCGTATGGAGGAGAATCCATTCTGGGTAGGCCACAATTATGGTTTCAGGGGAAAAAAAAAATTTTTTTTTAAAGGCCAAACCAAAAAAACACAATCCTAATTTTTTTTCCTAAAAAAAATGCATTTTTAGGAAGAGTGTTTTTGAAGCTTAGAAATGCAATTAAGGAAATTGTAATTTGAATGCTTGTAGGGAGTTGAATATATAATCAGCAAGCACCCAGTCTGCTTTTAAAAAGGGCTGGGCTTGGGCTGTCTGCATTGGTTTGTCTTGGTTCTAAGACTCAGGACATGCACCTGAATCTAGAGGAGTCTCCTCTCTTGCTTTCTCCCCCCACCCCCTTTCTCCTCCCCACTTTCCTGGAGCACAATAAAACCGGTCTCCCCACCACCTTTCTACTTGGTTGTGCAGGGTAACCTTCTCTATGCGCTGGCCCTAGTCCTGGCTTAATTCTTTCTCACAATGGACCACCATCCAAGGCAGGCTTTTTTTTCTACATGTTGTTGGTACAACTAGAAGTAGCTTCCAAGTCCAAATGAGACACCCTGCTGTTAGAATGCGTGTCAGCAGGGCTGTCCTGTTAATCCCATCCTGTTTGGTGGCTAAGCTGTTTTCAGAGCCAACTCATGAACTCAGATCCATTCAAGAAATAACAGCTTGCAACTCTTTACAAAGCACTTTCATCACATACGATCTAATTTGATCTTCACAATCTTGATGAGATGGGCACAATTCCCATTTCTTCCACCCAGTGGAGGAAGTAGGCTCAGAGGAGCTGGGTGACATGCATTCAGAGCCAGAACATCACCAAATTTTTGGACCTTGCTGCCTGGTTCTTTTCTGCCTCCAAGATGTCAAAGTACTGTGATCTGCTCAAATAAGGAGCCCTGAAACTGACCAGAGAGAACTTAAGTCCTCAAGTTCCCTTTGGGGCTTCCAACAGAGGGTATCAGCATCCCTGGGAGACTCTAGGAGACCCCATGAATCACATCAGCCCCTGAGGTTGGGCTGCTGCTAAATTTTACTCTGTGTTGAAGTTATAGGTTAACCATTTCTAAGACTAAAAGACCAAATACAACCACCATTGTCTATGGAAAAATAAGGAGTAAACTTCAAGATTAAAAAACAAGGAGAAGAATGCACAAGACCATCTGGTCTTCACTTTGAATGTGTGACTCAAACACATTGTCTAATTGCTAATGGTGACAACTCCAATTTGTGCAGTGCTCATTAGGTTCCAGGCAGAAGCATCTCATCTGATCCTTGCAATGACAGTGGATAGACAGGATGGTTCTTATTTACAATCTAGATGAGTGAACCCAGCACAGAGAAGTCAGTCACTTGCTCAGAAGTATACCCAGCATTTTAGTCATCACTGGGCTGATCTCAAATCTAGGCTCTATGCACCACAATGTAGCTCATTCATTTCTTTCCAGGTATCAGTTCTCCTACCTTGGCAGGGCAGGGTTTAGAAGTTAAGGTATGAAGAAGTTCAAAATTATGGAAAGAATTTATTTCCTTTTAATTGACATAAAAATCATATGATATTAATAATAATGAAATTAGAGGAGTTGCTAGTTTCATAGGAGTCCAGGTCTCCTACTGGGGGAAGAGGTATATCATGACTTTTTGAGGGTCCCAAAGCAGTATTTAGTCCTTTGGACTGTTTATTTAAGGGAGAATCATGCAAGATCAAAGACCTTCCCTGGACCCCTTTTCTCCATCCCTTCTAGCCCTGCTCCTCAAGGAGGAGAAACTTGCTCATCGTGCAGGATCTGATGTAATAATACAATTGCTGCCAGATTCACCCACTCAAAGTCCAGAGGTTAGAGCTTTGAAAGCACACACAAGGGAGCAATGTTCGTTCAGGGTTAAGCTGGAGAGAGCAGGGAGGCCACCAAGAGCCAGTCATTACACACACCCAGGCAGGAAGAGATGGGCCAGAGAACTAACCTCAGGGCCTTATTTTCCTTGTGTGCAACATGGAGGTAACAGTACCTGGAGTGCTGGTAAGGATTCAATGAACACTGATATATGCAAAGAATATAGAGCAGTGCTTGGAGTATATTAAGTGCCCACCACTTTTATGATGCTATTATTATTGTTATAATCATTGTCACTTTTGTCCTATGAGAAATAGGTCCTGTGCTTAGAGGTCTTCAGGGCATGCTGTCATTTCCAGACCAGGGGGCAAGAGGCCAGAAAGATTTTTCTAATTCAAGGATCTCAAATTCCTTTTCATTGATCGCATTAACACCAGAGGAGGTTTGGAAATGCAGAAGAAACGGGGGAAAATTCTTGTCTCCTGTTTGTATTCCCTTCTTCCTCCTCTGTTGATTTCATTCTCTCCTGTTTTACTTTTTTTGAGGGTAGATGGGGAGAATTAGGTTAAAGACGTCCAATAAATGAAATGCCTTTCATCTCTTATTTTCTCTCTCTCCTTTTTAATCCATGTCACTTCTTGTTAACATGTAGATGGAAATTGATCACCAGAGAGCTTTATCTTCCCATGGCAGAAAAGGCATGTGTAATCCCCTTGTCTGTTCTTCTGTGGGGGTGGCTGAGGATTCCAGACCCCGAGGAGGGTTGATGGATCAGAGCTCAATGAGGGGTGGTTGGACTGGTTTAGGCAGTGGACTGTCAGGGAAGGACCCAGCTGTCCACACTGCCCTGACATCCTTCAGCCAGCTAGCATTTTCCATGTCCTGGTAACTATTCCACTTACTGCTTATGAACTACACTATGACATGGAATGCTAAAGCTTTAGAATCTTTCAGTATTTGTCATGCATTGTGGCCTCTGAAAAATAATGGGTTCACCTAACCCCCAGTACTCAGAATGTGATCTTATTTGGAAATACGGCCTTAACACGAAGTCATTAGGGAGGATTCTAGTCTAATAGGATTGGTGTCCTTTAAGGGAGGCAGTGTTTGGACACAGACATGGAGACAGACTTGCCCTATATGAAGGGGCACAGGAGACCGGGGTGGGGGGCAGAGGATTGCAATGATGCCTACAGAAGCCACAGAATGCCAGAGTCTGCTGGCAAGCACCAGCAGGTAGGAGAGACACTTGTAACAGATTCTCCCTCAGCCCTCAGAAGGAACCAAACCCATCTGTCACTTACTGTAAAGATTTAACTTCTGTAAAACAGTTTTATGTCCCAAGCCAAATGAAGAGGGCAAGGGGAATCCTCACACAGCCCTGTTCCTACATTTATGACAACAGGTGAACTGACTTCAACATGTCATTATCCCCCGGAATCCAAGGCTTGACAGGGTTCCCGCTTGGCCTCACACATCCTGAGCTTGAACAAGTACGTGACAAGTGTCCATCATCATAGAATCATAAGGAGTATTTTCACGGTCTTAAAAATCCTCTGTGCTCAGCCCATTCATTTCCCCTGTCCTCCTAACCCCTGGCAACCACCAATCTCTTTAGTGTCTCCATAGTTTTGCCCTTTACAGAATGTCATATATTTGGATATATACAGTGGTGTCTTTTATGGTGTCTTTCATATGCATTAAGGTTTCCTCCACATCTTTCATGACTTGACAGCCCATTTTTTCAGTGTTGAATAATATTCCATTGTTTGGATGTGTCACAGTTTATCCACTCGCCCACTGAGGGACATTTACCCACTCACCCATGGAAGGACAACATGCTTGTTGTTTAAAGCCACTCAGCATGTGGGACTTTGTTAAGGCAGCCCAGGGAAACTAACACAGTACTCAATTTAAGATTGAATGATTCTATTTTGTTAATAAATATTTTCAATAATTTCTAGCACCTCCTGCTATTTATTTAGGTGAGTGGCTCATTACACTGAACCAGCAGTCTATCTGATCTATAAAGATACCCCTGTTGTAATGTAAAGTTTTCTCCCTGTGTGCTCGGTTTTAACATTGGCTGTGTTCTCTTTGTCCTCTGATATCTAGGGATCTTGGATGGAGATTTTTCTGTAGATTTGATTGGTCTCATAAAACCTTAGCCATTTTTGGGCCCCCAGAAGTAGCAAGGTCCCAGAGCCACTGCATTGCCTGGAGTTTAGGAATGTTTTACATGGTCTCCCTGCCAGCCCACCAATCTTGAGATCCAAGAGAGACAGACACATAATACTTCCCTGAGTCAAAGTGAATGTTTAAGTAAGGTCAGACATCTACACATTTGTACAGAGAAGGGGGAGGAAGTGGGAAAGAATATTTCCCATGGTGCTAACATACATAGACCTGGGACAGTTCTATCTCTGACTGCAAAGCTGTTTCCCTTGGGGGAATAGAGATTATGCATACTTCCTGGATGCCCTTCGTACAGTGAGGTTCAAAGGAAAGGCCCTGCCCACGCTTGGGTCCAGAAGTTTTTCCATTTTGTGATCAGGGAATGTTTACATCTCAAAAAGTTAACCAATCTCAGAATACAGTTTTTCACCATGGGCTCTCCAGGATGCAAGAGGTTTGCCCAATTTGTGGAGATCTCAGCCAAGTTCAAAATGTAGAGGTCATGGCTCGATTTCTTGCTTTTAGTTTTGGGAAGCCTGAATGCTGATTTGTGGGTTGGACTGTGTTCCCCACAAATAATGTTGAAGTCTAGTGCCTCAGGATGTGATCTTATTGAGAAAAGGGGCCTTTGCTTACGTCATCAAGTTAACATGAGGTCATTAGGGTGGGATCCAATCCAGTGAGACTTGAACACCATCACAGACATGCACAGAGTGAGGACTAAGGAGGAGACATAGGGTGCAGGGCACATGACACTTCTGGGGACCAAAAGCTGGAACAGGCAAGCCAAGTTCCTTCCCCTACAGATCTCAGAGGAGCATGGCCCCACTGACACCTTGACTTCAATCTTCTGGCCTCCAAACCTGTGAGGCAATAAGCTTCTGTGGTTCTAAATCACCCAGTTTGCAGCTATGGAAGTCCTAGGAAATTAATTCAACTCATCTTAGTCACTGGTGCTTTGGGGATCATGTAGCCGTTCCCCCAGACTCACCTCCCAGGCCCCCGGTTCATGCCAGTTCTTATCAAACACCAGGCGCCCTGCTAACCACTTCACATATATTTTCCTCTTTTCATCGAGGAGTAAGTAGATGAATTGCTGAGGGTGTGCCACTAATAAAAGGATGGGACTAGGATATGAACCCAAGCTTTTCTAGGTTTTGAAGTCAATATTCTTAATTGACACTGTCCTCACCTGTCAAGACAACTTAAAAGTGGAGCCATTTGCTGGCAAACAAATCCCTGACTCTTACCATATCCTCCTTCCCATTGTATCTGGTTTAGGCCAATTAAGAAAAGCAGTCACTCTGTTTTGCCAAAAAAAAGTCAGTTTTTAGCAAATGTCCTTTAAGATTAGAGTTAGCCAAATTATAGCAGTTTGGATTCCCATTTTAAGTAGTAATTGAGAGGAGCTCTGATTTTCTGAAAAGGAGAAGAATGAATGAATTTAATGAATGCACACGTTCTGCTGCCTTTTGTCCCTGCCTCAACTATTTTGCCTGCTGGGGGTATGATGCCATTTGTCCCCTGGGGTCTTGGGGGAGGGGAGTGCTCAGAGGGAAGGGCAGTATTGAATATCTGGCCCCAGTTCTCTCCTGCCAAGAACAGGACATTTGGTGCTGAGAGCTGGGTCTGTGCACCAGGAGCGTCGAGACGCCTCCAACCTGCAGGATGGCTTCAGGCTGCAGAGGCCACCTGCCAGGAAGCACCGCTGAGCCATGGGTCCTCACTAGATGACCCTTCTGCTTCCGGAGTCCAATGTACCTGAGCCCCTGGGCCTCATTCATTCATTAAAGAGCTGTGTCAACACAGCTTTTTTCAATTCAATTTTAGGCATATCAAACACATTTAATAAATAGCTGTGGAAACTATCTACACAGAGACTGCAATGGTCATGAAGTCAGCTTAACACTGGGTTCTAAAAATGGTTCACATTTTATGCATTTCATGTATTTTCTCCAAAACCACAGAGGCCTGTGATGAGCTATGGCCTTTGGCAGGGTCTTGCTGAACCATGCTTCACTTTTTGAAGAGCAAAAGTAGGAAGTTTATTTTCTTCTCTTTGGAGTGAATGTAGTCCTTATTTGAGTATTAAATTATTTTCTCTCTGATGGCATACAAAGTGAAAGGGAGTAATTTGGAGAATCAAATTCTAGAAAAGGGGAGTAAAAAACATTCCTTGTAAACATCAATGCTACAGCTTGGATCTGGGATTGTGCCCCAAAGGCCCAGTGTTACAGGCTTGGTCCCCGGGCTGTGGCACTACTGGGAGGTGGTGCAACTTTTAAGAGATGGGACCTAGTTGGAGGAAGTGGTCATCAGGGGCATGCCGCTGGGGATACTGGACCCTAGCCCCTTTCTGTCTTTCTGTTTCCCAGTGGCCAGGGAAACAGGCCTCTTCTACCACCTGGTCCTACCATCCAACACGAGGCACTGTGAACAGGCCTCTTCTACCACCTGGTCCTACCATCCAACACGAGGCACTGTGACACCCCAGGCCCAAAGCTACAGGTCCAAGTGACCATCAACTGAAAGCTCATAACCCATAAGCCAAACACAGCTCTCCTTTTAAAAAGTTATCTTAGGTATTTTGTCTCAGTGATGGAAAGTTGACTAAGAGTCAGCCAACAGTCATGGAAACGGAGAAATGAGACACAGAGAGCCCAGTTAGCAGGCAGACCTCACCCGGAAGACTAGGAACTTAGCAGAACTCGGAAGGAACATTGATTCTGATCAATGGCTGAGTGAGATGAGGTTTAGAATACAGTTACAAGGAAAAGTGAAAGATCAATGCGAAAAGCACCATATTTTATCTACAATTCACTGTCTTAAAACTTTCTTAATAAGGTGATCTCCCTTACCACTTAGTTTTGTTTAACATGAGTTGCTTCTAATAAAAAATAGTCTTAAAAACAGTAGAAATCAGTGTTTATAAATCTAGTGAAAAAGAGCAGATGATATCAGGCAAAAGAACCCATCGACCACCTAGTTGCTTTCTAGATTTTAAAAGCAGAAAAAAATATTTAAAGGCAGAGCAGTGTGGAGGACCCAGCTGTGTTTCTTAAATATAAACCTAGTTACAACATCACAAACAAATGTCACTCCGAGATTTTCACTTATGAAGTTGCATCACATCGTAGCCTGCTCAAGGATCCCTGCCCAGCTCTATTAAGAACATATGGTCTCCCTAAGTTATTCCTTTGATATTAAATTTTAATTGGGAAAAGTAAGGTCATTTAACAATAACTCGCACTGGCTTTGTGCTTCATGTTTTTCTGCACACTCTAACTGGTGGTACCATGCTGGACGCCCTGGCCCACCCTGGCCCACCCTGTGAGTTGTACAAGCAGACATGGCATGTCCATTTTATCAGCTTTGTTGCAGCGAGTTGAAGTGACTTTCTGAAGGGATCAGAGTGCTATTACAGAAGGAGCTAGATGAGAATCTAGATCCTGTAATTCCATCCAAATAAACCTTTCCTTCAACCCCCACGTTGACCCCTGTATCCCATAGTCTGGGTGGTCACTGGCTAGCAGAGCTTCCTATGCTGCTCTGAAGGAAGGGACCAGAGAAGCAAGATAATGTGATATGTTCAGTGGTTTTCAAGCTTCAGTTTGGGACCTGTTTACACCTTATGAAATCTGTTTACTGGGTCATAACCAGCATTTGAAATGAAATAGAATGGTATAAAAATATCAGAGGAGGTTGGGTGTGGTGGAGCACACCTGTAATCCTGGCCGCTTGGGAGGCTGAGACAGGAGGATCATGAGTTCAAAGTCAGCCTCAGCAAGTTAGCAAGGCCCTAAGAAATTCAGCAAGTCCCTGTTTCTAAATAGATATAAAAAAGGGGTGGGGATGTGGCTCAGTGGTTAAGCAATCCTGGGTTTAACCCCCCGTACCAAAAAAAAAGAAAAAAAAAAGATCAGAGGACATCACACACAGCAAGGGTGTATTTTGAGAAACATCATATTTCTATCTCTATCTAATGTATTTGTTTCAGAAGATCAAAGGAAAAAAAGAAAATTGAGAACAGGGATTAGATAATGCTAATCATGGATCTGTACTGCTCTGACTGAAGCCACATCCTTAAGTGGACTGGGCTGTGTGGGTGTGTTGGATGGTAGGTATATGCAGATGGTTGAAAAAAGGCTCATGCAGTGGCTGGGAGTTAGAGCTGAGATAACCTCGAGGTCAGAGCCTGTACTTTGTTCGTTTCTGTTCTTCGTTCCCAGTACAGTAGGACTAACCAGCACAGGAAACCCTCAATGAATATTTGTTGAATGAATAGATGGAAATGAACAAAGTTTACAGATTTTTTAAAAGACTCCTCTTAAAAATTCAATTAGGCTTGGAAATAAATCCAGGCAGCACTACATTTATGGAGAGCCTCTTCCAAAACTTTCATTTGTAAATTGGTTTTTGGAACTTCAAACACCATTACACATGGTAGTTGGGAACTCAGGCCAGCCACCCAAGATATGTCAGAAGCTAGTACAGAGAATTGAAGTAGTATTTCTGTGGGAAAAAGCATCCTAACTGTCTAGTTAGGAATGTCAGAGACAAATCAGTTTCCAGAGGATAGCAAAACTCCTCTCCTATGCCCCATCCCTTTTGCCAATGGTAGAATCAGCTCTGCAAAGCTATTTTTAACAGGTTTGGACAGATGTAAGAAGTAGCGTGAAGTAAAGGCTCATTTCAAGTAGCAATAGGTCAAAAGTAATGAGAAGTAAAAAGGAAAGAATAATGCAGATAGCATCAACTGTGGCCACCAGATACTTATTCATATACCTGGGCATTTACAGGAATATAAATACACAATATAAATACACACAATAAAGATTTGGAAGGACCACCTCCAAGAACAGTCTTTTAGAGGGTGCCCAATACATGCAAAGAACAATGACCTATTTTTCAGCCATTCTCTTATTTTTTATTGATAAATATTAATGTTTTCACTCTTCACCAGATAAGAGGTCCAGAAAACTCGACCACATAAAACCTATCTTTGAACCCAAAAGTGAACAAAAAGGGCCAGTTAGGTATGCAAACCAGCAGTCACAAAATGTACATGCCCTTTGCTTTGTAAGAGAGAAGGTCCTTCTAACTGGACTATTGATTTTTACTTTGAACATAATATTAACCAACAGGCTTTCTGGCCTGCTTGGCTACAGCAGAATAAAGTGGAACACTAGAGAAAGGTGCATTATAGCTACTAGAATAAAAAGCATCGATAGGAAGACAGAAAACATCCCATAATAACCAGACCCATTTCTGGTGGGCATCTTATCCTCTGAGGTATCATTATTTTGATGTATGACTAAAAATCTGTTCATGGTGATAAATCTGAGCTATTGGAAAGTATCTCAAACGTATTAAAATACTCATTTTAAAGAAGGGAACAAAATAGTTGGGCACGGTGGCACATGTCTGTAACCCCAGTGGCTTGGGAGGCTGAGGCAGGAGTATTGGAGTTCAAAGCCAGCCTCAGCAAAAGTGAGGTGCTAAGCAACTCAATGAGACCCTGTGTCTAAATGAAATACAAAATGAGGTTGGGGATGTGGCTCAGTGTTCAAATGCCCCTAAGTTCAATCCCCTATACAAAAAAAAAAAAAAAAAGGGAGCAAAATTGTTTCCATTATAATTATTATCATTTACAAATTTAGCATCCTGGAAAACTAGAATGCTACATTGCCGCGTCACACTGGGTAAATCGTGTATTCCTATGCCTTTTACAAATCTGAACATTTCTGTGTGTATTTCTTCTGTCGCTTCTGCAGAATCTTATAAAATTATGCCAATCATTTAATTATTTCTGGGCAATGTTTTCAACTTAGCTCCCTTGGAAAGCAGTGAGATGAACTAAATAATTTCCCCTATTTCCTTGAATCCATAGACTTAAAATTTATATCCCCTTCCACATTTGTGACAAAATGTGACACAAGAACTAAACTTTGAACGTTCACCCTGAGGATACTTAAAGGCATCTTATTTTTTTAAGAAATGCAACTCCTAATGGACTAAAACACAAACATTTACAGGATACTCAAAATCTAGACTCAAGTAAACTTTAGCAGGACTTTGGGGAAAGGATAAAATAGCAGTGAAAATGGTAAGCTGTATGTGCAGAATCTCTCAGTGATCTTACTAAGAACAAATTAAATACACCTTGAAACCTAAAGAACTGAGTAGCCATTCACACCTGCTCTTGAAATAACATGGCCTTGTGCAGGCCTTGGCATTCAGGAATTTTAATGGGCCTCATAAAAAAATCACTGCCAATCGTGTTCTGTAGGTGATGGAACTGAGATAAATTATCTGATGGAAATGCAAAGGAATTTAGAGTTCATTTGGTCAGGCACCTGCTTTAGCATTTAGTCTGGTACTTCTTGCAAAACAAAAGGTGCAGAGGTTTTATGTGTCAAATGAACTGAAATGAAAAGTGTAAACTTCGATGAAATAGGTTTGATTTCTTCAAGGCTAGGAAACTTTATATCTTTCTAGTATTGGGCATCATTCTGGATGCAGAAGATTCGAAATAGTTCCTGCCTTCAAATGAGTTGCCATCAATTGAGAGGAGGACAGACATGTTCTCCACTAGCTTCAGCACAAAGCTAATAATGAAAGGATGAACAAAGAGAGGATAGAGAGCCCAGGATTTGAGGAAGGCTTAAGGAGGAATGCAGCGTTTGATCAGGGCCTTGAAGGAAGTCAGAAGCAGACATGGAAAGACAGTATTTATTCCCCGTGCAGGGAGTAGAGTGACCCAAGAGATGGAGATAGCTTGGAGATCATGAGTTTGGAGAGCAGTGAGAGAACAATTTGGCTGGAGCACCAGAAGGTCAGGATAGGAAAGAATATGGAAGGCAGAAGGTGGAGAACTTTGTAAGCTGTATTAAGGAAAGTGGGCTCTATCCTCAAAGGTGGAGATGGTGTGTGGGGACAGATGGGAGGACTGGACCGGAAGGGGGCAGAGTCTGAGGCCAGGGGCCAGATGTGAGGAAATTACAATCATCCAGGTGGAAAGCAATAACTGTTGAAATTCAGGAAATGACAGAATGAGTGGAGAAGAGTGAAGGATGGAGAAAGAAAACTGATGGAACCACAGGCGTGTTGGAGTAAAAAGACAGCCAGGGCCAGGTGTCCAAGGGGAGCATCTCGGAAGGAGAGAGAGTGAGCATTCCAGGCTCTGTGGCAGACCAGCCGTGCGTGAGATCTGGGCAGGCCCTTTACCTCCGCAGAGCCTCAGTTTCCTTGTCCAAAATAGAGGCATTCAACAAGATCAGTGGTTTCTGAACCCTTCCATGGAGATCTAGGATTCCAGGGACATTTTGGTGGAGAGGACAGGAATTCAGAGTGGAGTGGAATGTGTGCAGTGGGCTGGAATTGGGCAGTGTAGTGAGGATCCAGAGCTCTGGACCCAAAACCTATTTAACCAGAACATCTCCTCTATATAATAGGCTTCCTTTGTAAGATTAAATTGGATTTTTAAAAAGTGTGATAAGCACTGGACTGCAGAGATAACCTCTCAAGTCCCTTGAGCTCTCATACTTATGTGATCACCCTTACAGAAACCTTATCCAAGAGGTCTGCTAATATAATGGACATGGGCCTCATTTTTAGGACCCCATCGAGTTCTTCTGTTTATTTGATTAACTGTTGCACAAACGCTTGGAACAACTGCAACAACAATTGTCATTCTGAATCAGTGCCAAAACTCTCAAAAATGGAAAAGCCTTACTGAAAGCCCATTTGGTGTGGTTACTCCTGAGTGGTACTTTCCCCCAAGACCCAGTAAGTTTTTCAAACCTCATAAACGCCAGTGTGCAAACGGCCCTGGCGGGGGAGTACAGAGACATAGCTTCCCCATGGACTGTTGTCTGACTTTGGGTAGGTCAGTTACCCCAATGGGCTCCATTTCCTCCTCTGTAGGACGGGAGCATTGCACCAAGAGATCCTAGAGGCCCCTTCTGGCTTTCACATTCCAGGGTTGCACGATCTCAAAACTTTGGAGCCCGTTATCTGAACAATTCCCTGATCAATAGCATATGCTCTGGGTCTTGTTTGGCCCCAGTCAGATGGTCAGTATAGAGGGCTCCGGCTGTTTACTTTAGAGATTGGGCAATGCGAAATCTCCTCTGCGCCCTGCAAATGGAGCACTCTGAGGCAGAGAGGGCTTAGGTCTAAATTAACAGCAGATCTTTAGCAGCACAATGCTCTGTCGATCAGCACTTGGAGTGGAGAAACCCGTGCCTAGGTGGAAACCCCGGCTAAGGCACCCTAAACATGGAAACTGGGAATCCAGAAAATCAGAACCGACAAGCAGCTGAGACCTCAAAGTTTCAGGCAGGTCTGGAACTCACACACTGGCCTTGCTTTCCGCCTCCTGTCTCCTCTCCCCTCCCACTCCCACAATTTTTTTTTTCTTTAAGCCACATTCTTTTGTTTAAAAAAAAAAAAGAAAGAAAGAAAGAAGGAAAGAAAGAAGAGAGAAATGCAAGAGGCGAAGTGCGGACTCACTGGGAGAGCGCGGCCAGGCTGCGTCTTCCGTGGGACGCGGATCCGCCGAGCATGTCCGCAGCTGGGCAGGGGCGGCGGGCCGCAGAGGCACCGGGACCTGGCCGGTTTCTCAGGGCGTGGGCCGGACCCGCGGATGGGCCATGTCATCTGCGACTGAAATGCAGTATGCAGGATGCTCCCGTGTCCTCCCTTTGTGTTAACACTTTGGTCTGTCCCTGTGACGAAAGTCTGGGCTTGTCCTCAGCCAAATCTACTCCTCCCCACCCTTTCCCTCCACACAGGATCATCAGAGAGCTGATTGTTATTTTTTACTGTAATCTCTCTAATAGAAGCCCATCGAATTTAGATTCGAAGGGCACAAAGTGCTTGGAGATTTCCAGATCCTTATTGCTGCGTTTTAGGGGCTGGAATCTCCAGCAGCATCCCCGAGGAAGACTTCATATTCTTAACTATATGGAATAAGTAACTATCCCAAGGGAGGGAACTAGTTAAGGGAAAAGATGCTGAGGCCTGTGCTGGCCTTTTGGAAATAGTTGATCATAGTATTATTACGTGCAGACACAACCCAGTTCTGACAAGATCAACAGAAATCGGCCCACCGAAGTTCATCTGGGTGCTGTTCTCAGGCCCTCCTCCTGAGTTCTGTTCTCAATTAGCATTGATGTAGGCGGCTTCCAAAGCAAACAGTTCCCACTGAGAAATCAAATCTGAGAAACTCCTCTTATCCTTTTTATCCAGGGAAAGATGCATGACATAAAAATGCAAACCAAATGCGAGGGACGAAGAGACACGGATTCTACTCAGTGATGGGCTGAACTGTACATGGTGGTTGGTACTTGCACCAGTCTGGAGAAATGTGAGCAACAGCCAGCCTGGGAACGTGTTGGAACAGGGTGTCCATCTGCATCCATGGCACTCAGAAGATGATCTCACCAGCCAAGGTGGGCAAAGGAAGCTGGTCTGCAACCGCTTGGAAGGCAAACAAATTCCAGCCCCTGAGGAGGGGGTGTTGTTGATTCTATCTGGAGATGACACCCATCTCAGCTTGAGTTATGAATGCATTCCTTCATCTCTAATGAGCAATGAACACATTGGTGCTGGAGGACCTATTTACTTATGGGACTGGCTTCCTGTCAGATGAATAGAGCAACACAGATCCCTACAATGTAGGGTTAGATTATTCTCTTGGCAAATAGCAAAGGCAATCAGTCTCATACTACCCATTTAATTTTTTGCCCTTCAATTGCATATTAAATTCCATGGTTTGCTGTTGTAGGCAGAATTTTCCCCCTAAAGATGTCTATGCCCTAATCTCTAGAAACTGAGGAATATTACTTTATACTGCACAAGGGAGTTTGCAGATGTGATTCTAATCATATGGGTCAGAGAAACTGTTCTGCTATGGTCAAACGGAGATAGGACTACAGAAGAAAGGTCAGAGAGATACAACTCTTGCTGGATTTGATGATGAAGGAAAGGGGTCCCAAGCCCAGGAATGTGGCAGCCCAGCCATGCAGGAAAGGGCCAGGAAATGGATTCTCCCCTAGAGCCTCCAGAAAGGAATGCAGCCCTGAGGACACCTTGATTTCAGCCCGGTGAGATCTGGGTCATACTTCTATAAACCTGTAGATAAGAAGTTTGTGTTGTTTTAAGTCACCAGATTTGTGACTATTGGTTACAGCGGTGATAGAAAACTAACATATTTGCTCATGATACTCATTTGACCTTGGGAATAAATTTTACCTGAGGATGCCCTTCTTCTCTGAACCCACCCCCACTCCAATACTGAGATGGCAAGCATAGTTTTGTCATGTTCAGAATAGGGTCACAAAATGGAATAGCCTAGAAAAAAAACTCTGATTTTCCAGGCCAGTAGTCAGCCTCTCTCCCTTTCTCCCTTCTCTCTTTTACACACACACACACACACACACACACACACAACCTTGCCCTCTATAGAAGAGAGTAAGAATGTAGTAATCTTCTGCTCAGGTGCCAATATTGATGTGCTGAAGGTCTGCTAATGTGCAGCTGTGAAAAGGATATGCACTGCGCTATTTCCCCTGGTAGAGACAGGGAAAGGGAAACCTCACGCATGCTCTCAGCTGGCCCCTTGTTATTAATGCAGTGCATCTGGGGAGTAGCTGTCTGTTTCCAGTGTGCAACAGTAAAACTCACTGGTGTCATAACTCATGCCATCGTACTGACATAGAAATAGAAGTGAGTCTTGGACCTCAGTCAGACACCAGCAGAGAGCAGGCAGAGCATGGAGGCCAATGACGGGCAGATGTGATGCAGGGAGAGGCAGGAAGATAACAAGTGAATCAGGAGCTCCGAGCAGCGTGGGTGAACAACAGCTTCCAGGTGGTCCTCTAAGCCAGGGGTTGGGGGTGGGGGCAAAGTGAGAGGAATTTGGAAACACTGTTCTGCACAGGCCTGTGTGATTTCACTGTGTGGTGGACACTGGAGTTTCCAGAGTCCAGCTTCTAGAACAGGCATCTCTGAGAACTGTACTAAAGAGACCATTCTTTGGCACTGTGAACAACTGGGCAAGATAGTGGTGTCACACGTAGGATGACACTTCAGGATTCTGACTTGGGAAAATAAAAATCTGGGCCACGCTCAGATTACTTATTGCATCCCTTCCTTCTGGACGCTTTATTGTTTAATTTTTCATCAAAGAGATTCTGGCCTGGGAAGGTTTGATGGAGGTCAGTGTGATAGAAAGGAACAGCTCCCACCACAGGGTGGTCCTTTATTAAGAAAATATGATTTTAAAAATAACTTTATTTCATGGAGGTAGAAGACTGGACCACATGATCTGTTCCAGACTTCATAGTCTGCAATAGTTGTTTAAGAACAGCTTCTACTTTGGAGCAATTCCCTAGAGAAAAGAGAGGTATGTGGGAAATGCCATATGCACTGCACTAATGCACACCCACACACCCACACACACACACACACACGTGCATCCATGCATACCTGCACATGCATATACACTCAGAAACATAAAACATGTATACATGCATGGAATACACATATGTGAACACACACATGCAATACACATGCACACACAGTCACTCATTTTCTGCAAAATTCACTTAAATTTACTCACAACAGTTTGAACAATTTAAAGGGGATTTTTGAAAAGGCTCTTGGAGCTCTATTTTCTTATAAAGAAATTAATAAACTCTACACTGTTAGGCAAGAATCTTGCTTAGACAACAGCTCACCAAGAGATGGCTAGAAATGAAAGTAAAGGGGTTAACTACCTATGTGCATGCAGAATGTCTTTCCTCCTTTCCACTGACTGACTCCTAGTTTTCTCCCCCCAGCTGATGGCATTGCCCTCACTACAGCACTGCACACATTTACTTAAACTATGTTGCATCAAACTGCTCAATGATATTGCTTATTAACAGCCTAAGAAACAGTGTCAGGAAATACTTCTCCCTTTTTGCATCCCCCTTTGGAGAAATGATAGACACTTCTCTCATTCTGCCTTGGAGTAGCTGCTTTACTTGCCTCTCCTCCATTGTGTCTCTGCAGCTCTCCATCTTCCTTTAGGAGTATGTGGTGGCAGGTGGAGGGTGGGGATGTATGGGCTTCTGTGGATAGTTACCCTCATCCTTCCAGTCTCCCACGTCCTCCAGTGTGACTCCTGCCCTTCACTGGAGTCCTGTGGGCTGTGCTAATGCTGTTTTCTTCACCATTCTTTTTTTTTTTTTTTAATATTTTTAGATGGACACAATACCTTTATTTTTTATTTGTTTTTATGTGGTGCTAAGAATCGAACTCATCGAATATGCTAGGCAAGCTCTACCACTGAGCCACAACCCCAGCCCATTCTTCACCATTCTTTGCCTCTTCCATCTCTAGATCTGACACCAGGGCTTGAATTGCTACACTCCCTTATTGCCTTTGTGATGGCAGCCATATAGCTTTGTCCCAGGATGCTCCCCACCCCCTTAGGGTTATTTACATATTATTGCAAGCAAGTCACTGCACTGAGTGTTGTGGGGGATACAAACATAGAAACACAGCCTCAAAGGGAGATGTGAGATGGACACAAACGTTTCACCACAAGCTAGAAAGAGAACAGTGCTCTGAAGAAATAGAGCTGAATCACTCTACTTCAAAAGGTAACATCCTGTAATCTAGGCTTGGGGCTTAGTCACTCTTGCTCTCAATTTGTTCTGTTATCAGGCTAGACTTCCTGTTGCTAAAACAGAAAGCAACTTCTGTCTCTTAAGGACATTGGTATTAAGTCATCCTTTAGCCTTGTCTGTTCTAGGCTAGATCCCAATGCCCATTTCCCACCCTGTTAACGTAACAATTCTTTAGATGGGACACAATAAAAGCTTGACCAAGCCTGCATGTGCCTGGAAGACGTCCCCACACAACCTGCCACATTCCTGTGAAGACATCCTTACCTCATTTTTTCATGGATAATAGAATCTGTTACGCAGCTCATTCATTCACCTCTGGGCTAAATACAAGTTTCTTTTCTTCTCCTCCTCTCTCCCCCCCCTCCTCCTTCTTATTCTAGATTTGTTGCTTTGTCTATTTCCAATATTTATTTGTAGAGCTGTATTGTGTCATTATTATTTGTCCCTGATATAGTGAACTTCGTACTGTTTTCAGGGACCCATTTTTCAACTCTTTCAGGATATAGCATATATTTTTCTTGTCTAAACTCTTGGAAACTATGGGACTCAAGGACCAATTTCAGAAAGGGAGAAAAAGATATTGCAAGGAGCATCTGCCTGGACTTCAATACCTGAGAAGTCTAATTACTTACTAGAGGCAACATAGAGCTCAAGGTCATAGACTGCATCAAGAGTATGTTCACGTGCCTCTGCCTCCCTCATGAGACTGTGGGCTCTTTGAGGACAGCATCATGTCTTACCGTCTTTGTGACCCTCCTCTCACCATGCTAAGTGCAGTGCCTGGAGCAGAGTGAGTTTCCTATAACATACATTACATAAACCAGTTAACACATGTGACTTCATGAAGAGCAAATCATGACCTTGACCAAGTTAATTTCTTTTTTTCTATAATTGAGTCAAAAAATGGGAACATAAGTGGTAGCAGTGGTGACCCAGCCTCATGTTTAGTCATGTCCACCATTGGAACTGAGATATATCTGAGCGTGCATAACTGAGTGGTGAGGTAGATGATTTGCCTGAGGGATTGGGGATGTCATTTGCTGTTGCAAACTTTGGAATCAGTCCCTCAGCCCAGCTGCACAGCGGCAGGTCTGTGCCCTGAGGCAAGGTGGCTGCAGAGGGATGTGGAAGCTGGTTCCACAGGGTATGTGCTAAGTGCCAGTCAAGTTTCAGTATCTAAGTGACAAAGGGTAACAGCAGATGACAGAGTCACTATCCCACCTTCTTTCTCCTTATATGGTTTCAGAACTCTGGAGGACTTAACAGAATGCAGGGTCTAAAGTTTGTATCTTAGGGCACATGATGGTGCACAGAGGTCAAAAGATACTCTCAGGATGGAGTCTAGGACAGGGACAGTGGAGGGTCCTCTGCAAGTGACTTCCCAGCAGAGGGGATCAGGGTCACACTTGGGCAGGAGTCAAGTAACAGGAATCACAAAGATGGCTCATGGTAGTTGAGAATATCCTTCCTGAGCTTGTGTGAGACAGCCCGTGGGGATTCCCAGAAATAATCAGTGTGGACTTTTTTTAAAATCGGAGGTAAAGTAGTAATCCTGTATAAAGAGGTACCATTAAGAGTAATTTTATTATCACTCATATAAGAATTGTTATTAGTGTTCAGGGGAAGGTTTCCTATATTAAATAAAATTTAACTTGATACAAGAACATTACCACAAAAAGTTTCACAAATAAAATAGTTATTAAGAACATCTATAAAAAAGAATTATATTATTAGTAATGTGGTTCTATTGATCCCCATAGTCAGATTCTGATTGAGAAGTAACAGCTAGAAGGGTATGGTATCTTTTAAACATTAAATTTTATTCTGTAATTTGACAAACTAAAATGACTTATAAATACTGAAATGATCATGTACATGTCTGCCATCCAGTTTATGAAGGAAAAGCTTCCAGGAAACTCAGAGCCTCTGTGTGGTCTAGAAAAACATGCTCTTCTTTTCCTCCTGGACGTAGCTATTCTCCTGAATGCATCTGTGCACAATCGACCATCTTCAAAATACTCTGAACTCTACCTCCCCTTTCTTCCATATGCATCTCTGGTCTCACCCACTGGGGTGACCATGAATGCCACCAGAGTGTGTACTTGGTTCAAGGATGGACCAGGGTGGAAGTGTGCAGTGATACATCACTGCGCTTGGTCTTGATGTTTCTGAATTTTTCATGGTGAGACGCAGGTTCCCTTAGCACAAGGATATCACTCAATCAAAAAGAGGGCATTCTTTCATCACCAAGGCCAAACCTCAAGTCCTAGCTTTGCCTGCCAGTTCTTCCTCTGAAGCACAGTCTGACTTCTACCTGCACCTCCAGTGACAAACTCACACACACTTTCAATCAGCATGACATGCCCTAATGTTGATCATAAAGGTGACTGATGCTCAGAGTGGATTGTTCCCATTTGTCCTCCTTTGCCTGACACTTCCTGATGCTCCCACCCTGACCTGAAGAGCCATCCGTTCTCCTGGTGTCTAGAATGCCTTATTCTCTGTCTTTAGTGATTTTTAAGAACCAGTGGCTTGCTCCAACCCCTGATGTCTTCCTAGGTTGGACTTTAATTCCTTGTGATTTATCATCTTACAGGGAAAGAACAGGAAGTTTGAGCCCACTCTTGTTTGCATGTTTTTGAGAAATAATTATGTCCTAATGTATGAGCCAGACTCTTCAACTAGCTCACTACAAAGTTCCTGTTTTCTGTCGAAACTCTTTTGTACAAATTATTTAGGTCTATTCTGTAAGGTCTTTGTGAAATCAGAGTTTTAAACAGCTAGACTATTTTCTTTGCCTGGAGAGAAAAAAGTTTCTATCTTAAAAGAACTATGTCTCAAACTCCCTTCTGCCCTCCAGCTTGAAACACATCTTTAAAACAATCAAACAGTGCTTGCAAATATTGGGCCTTAAAAACAGTCTCTTGAATGAACAGTTGCCAATGCGTGCCTACAAATTCCTGGCTCTGGTCTCAGTGAAAAAAATAGTCCTATCTCTTTTATACAATTCTAGGAAAGAAGTATGTACAGGAAGAATACAAGTTTTATGCATAGGAAACTGAATCTAGACCATAGTGATATATTTTAGAATGTAGACTTGTTGTACATAGATGAAGTTAAACTGTGAAGGGAATTCAATTATCACAGGGGCTCTAAGGATAGATTCTAGTGCGGGAGAAAGGTCAAATCTTCAAAGGAAACATGTCAGTTCATAAGCCACAGAATTCTTAGTATGTCTGACTCTTGTTCAAAGTATCTAAATACTTCCACAACCACAAATATATTTGCTGGTGTCCACTTTATGCATCTGGATATTAAATTTACACATGGCTTTTATAGCTGCAATCAAATCCAGCTTTTTTTCCAGTGATACCATATAAGGTCTGAAAATGTATTGATTTCTCCTTTTGGAAGTCAGACCTGGATTAAAGCATATTCTTTCCCATTGCTATTGGCCTGCTTTTTGCTTTGGACACTTTAAGTGTTGTGCTTATTGTTTATATTATAAATGACAATATGATTATAGGTGTCATTATATAGGGGTTAGGTACTGTCCTATTTTGTAATAATGAATCACATGAATCAGTACATGATATCTATAGAAATAAATATGGATCCATATGCAGAGTCTTATTTATTCATTATGCTTGTGTATATTTTTCCTTACCAAATACAACCTTTTTTTTTCTGGCAGAGATATGACCTAAAACCACTTTTGCATCCTGTATAGCCTACAGTGGTGTTGGGCATAAAGCAGATGGCCAATAGGTACTTGTCATTTTCTGTCTGAGCTGATGAGGGACAATAAGGGAGTCAAGAAGCTACACCAAGAAGATCAGCGACTGGTCCTTTCAAAGGCTTCTACAGAGTGGCCTTTTCTGGTTATTCATCATAGTACAGGATCTAGGTGCTCAGCTGCACAAAAGACTGGATTTTGGGAGTTCTGAAGTTGATAGAGCTCAGAGATACTGAGTGACTATGGAATCAGGAGAGATTGATGTGTTATATCATAATTCCAATTAGTTAATTAAGATAGAATGATGAACTCCCTCTTTAGCATCCAGAGAACTCTTATTCCCCAGCCAGGACATCACCCATCCCAATGCAGAATGTCAGAAGGCTGCATAAGGACTTCTTCATGAGCATGGAGTCAGAGCAAAGGGATGTGAAATCATCACAAGGAATATTTCACCCAGCCAATAAGAGATATGAGGACACATCTCTCTCAGGAACAGAGGACATCTCATGTCACAAACCAGAAAAATCCTCAGATTCAAAGTCTATCTCGTTTGGATGTTTCTAGATGCCCAGTGTCAACCCTGGATTTAGACTTGCCATTCATACAGACACCTTCTCCTGGCCTATTTTTTCATTAGATTTGCTAATTTCATGGAGTATAGTTAGATTTCACTTGCGTAAATCTGGCACACTAATGCAATTTGACCCTTATGTATTGAATTTATCAGAAATAGAATTGTAGAATTCTTAGGTGCTTTTTGGTGGCAGCCCCAGACAGGAGATTAGAAGCAGACTAAGAGAAGAAAGATTTTCAGCATTAGAATGCTATTTTACTTTGAAGTTATTGAGCAATAAAATCAAGTCTTGATTAGGATTAAGGCAGGACAAGCAAATGAGCTCTTTGTGCTCATTAATTTATAGTCTAGAAGCAGGCAGGTTTTTAAGGGAAAACATTTAATTTAAAAAAATCACTTTCATTTTTCTTGTTTGAAAGTCAGAAGCCATCTGGAAAACTTTTTAATGTAAGATTTTTTAAAGACAATAAAGAAAATAAAATAGATGGTACTTTTAAAAAGTAGCAGAGAGTCACTTCAGATTTGAAAGCCAATGAGGTGAAATATGAATATGTTGCAAAATAGAGAGGGCTGGAGTAATCGGAGATTCTCCCAGGTATTTTAGAATTCAGAGTCTTTCTAGGATAACTGCAAATTATCCTTCCTTCTGACTCTTTTCCCTAGTGGATCTAAGAACTAAAAATTAATTTAAAAATTTTGAGATACAAGTCTGAGGATATTCTATTGTGCTTCCAGGTCCATGTGTTCTGAGTGTTCCAGATCACTGATTTTATTTTAATTACAACTTTTATGTTAACAAATTAACCAAAGGGTACACTTTTATAAGGAAAAAGCTCAGTTTCAAAATATTCCTCCAGCACTTTTCAAGTTGTATTAACTATTTATAAGAACAAAAGAAAAATTGCTCCACTTTACTGAAAAAAAATTACCCCCCTACCTTAATAAAAAGTGTTAGTTCCAATGTATTCTTTATATATATTTTTTTTATTTTTTATTTTTCTACTGATCCTTCTTCCTAATGCTAGAAAACAATCCACCACTTAAAGTCTAAACTTCAGACCCAACTTGCACCTTAGGCTCTATTTCAGAAAGAGTTGATAAACACTAGTTTGAGGGTGGCCCCACCCTTTGTCTGGTTCTTCTCATTCTCATGGGATTAAGTGAAACACTTTACTCTTCCCAACCACACACTTGGTCTTTCATTAGAGAAAGATTTGATTACACAGCTTGTTCACTCTTAAACTCCTGAGGGTTTGGTCAGAACCCTGTAATTTGATGACTACCTGATTTTACAGCATAGATGCTGACAGCAAATGATACTATAAGGGCTTGAATACCAGAGCAAATAAGACAACAAAAGAAAATTGATTCTTCCTTTGTTAATATCATTTGTCCCCATAATAAAACTAAATATAAATGGTCAAAACTCTATGATGTAAAAGTCCAGTTATCCTTAATAATCAGAGAAATTTGTGAAATGAATCTCTTCATATCACTAGAGAAGAAGATAATGGAAGCAAGACTCCAATGACTTGAAGGCTCAGCTGGGCAATGATAAGACCTTAGGAAAGGGGCCAATGGTGTCATTACTCAGAAGATTTCACAAACGCAAGTAGCAATTCTTCTTCTTCTCGAATAGCTCAGCAAACTTAGCAAAGTTCTGCCTTGATATACAGTTGTGAATGAAGTATTGATGCCTATTCAACATTGTGCTCTGAGCTTTGGGGAAGATGTGGTTTCTGATCGAGCATTGCTTTCTATTTGGGGGAGAAAACGGACATGTGGACAAATACAGACATAAAATAGGTGATGATAATTAATATATATGAAGAGTGCTATGTGACAACGTGCAAAACTAATCACTTTGACAAAGACATCTGGGAAGGATTTTCCCAAAAGGTGACCGTTCAGCTGAACATTCAAGGTAAGTGAGAGTTCCTCAATTCCAAGAAGCTTAGAAGCAAGAAATCCATGATGTAACAGAGCACAGAATCCCTCAAAGTCAGAGCACGTCTGCCAACTCAGAAGCAGAACCAGACAAGTAAACTGACCCAAAGCACACCTCTCCGTTGATAGCACAGTCGTTCCAGTTAGGATAAAGCCACTATTTTAAATTTTTTGAATTTTCTCCTCAATTCACAACTATAAGGAAAGAGACAATAAAGTGGGTTTTCTTTTTCTAATTTACAACGGAGGTCCTAAGCCCCTTTCAGAGGTGATAGGCTCTGGGAGGAGTGACAGGTAACATTTTATAGTATTGGAGCCTGGAATGCCTGTAGGTCAGGGAGATGGCACATGGTAGCAGGCTGAGAAGTGCGATGATTCCTTTGAAACATCGTGTGTGACTGAATGAAACCTGCAGGTCTATAAACACGGAAAAGCATCTGATTTCAATGAACCACACAGACACCTCAGTACGGTAAAGGTATGGCATAGGCTCCCCCTGAACATTTTTTATGGCATTTTTCCACATCACACTTCATTTCTCACCCACCCTCAGAAGTGTCGGCTCTGTTTCATAGATGAGGAAGCCCAGATCTGCTGGATGTTTATTCAGGGTCCTTTCTTTAATCCTGATCTAAAAGGTGTTTTCTTTAGTAGGAGTTAGATGCCATTGATTGAGTTTTTACTCATACACTGAAAGCTGAGCATGGCATGATGCAGAGAAAAAAGTCCCAGAGCTAGAGTTAATGACAAAGTTACCAGGTTCTACCCTGCCATGGACTGTGTGCTCTTGGGTATGTAGCTTTGAAAACTTGAGTTCAATGATTTGGATGTCCAAACCTCTTTCAGAGAATATAAGAAAGAGAATATTAATTTCTTTTTTTCCTGGTACCAGGGACTGAACTCAGGGGCACTCAACCACTGAGCCACATCCCCAGCCCTATTTTGTATTTTATTTAGAGACAGGGTCTCACTGAGTTGCTTAGTGCCTCACTTTTGCTGAGGCTGGCTTTGAACTCACTATCCTCCTGTCTCAGCCTCCTGAGCCACTGGGATTACAGGCATGCGCCACCAGGCCCGGCTGAGAATATTAATTCTGACCACATAACCCAACAAGGCACCAAAATCAGTCTCCTAGCAATAATTCTGGCCTTCAGACAGAGATCTTGGGGAAAAATGACCCTTTTCTAAAGGATCTGCCTTGTTAGTTCAGCTTTATCATAGTGCTGACAGATGTTGCAATGCTAAAATTTATATTCATGTGCCCACGATGTGAAACACTTAGGAACTAAAGAATTGAGAATTTCTATCCTGCCTCAGTCTTGAATTTTATAAAAACTCCAATCTGTTCAGTTCAGAATCCACTGGGCACCTGTTAGCAATGATGATCCTTGGGTTGTCAGGATACCCCATGTGGAGGCTGGCACAAGGAAAACACTTACAATCCAAAGTTTAGTTTTCATGGTGAGGTAGGAAGAATTAAGGACTATTAAAGGAGGTAACAGCAAGAAGGGAATCTGGTGTCAACTCTTTCTGCATCAGAGTGTCTATCCAGTATTCCTAGAGAGTAGGTTCTTTCTCATCTTCATTAGGGAAGGAGAAATGATGAGGGAATATTAGATTGCCCAAATGGACCATCACTTGAAAAGGAAAAAAATATCAAGATTTATACAACAGTCTTGATTAGAGAAACAGAAGAATTGTTTAAGGAAGGCGTGGGAAGAGCTACATACACATCCATCATAGTTGCCAACAGTGCCTTGGGAAAGATGCAGTGCAATTATACCCCGGGATGCTTCTTGTCTTTGCATCAACATGATAACCCATCATCTGCTGCTGCCCATCCCTGCCCTCACTTCCTGTTCAGTTATTTTCCATATTAATCTTTTGAGTTTTCCCTGAAAAACCTGCCAACAGTGCAAGGTTTTCTGTGGTAATCCAAAATGGGTTGACTGCTGTTATTCTAAGCAAGCTCAGTAGAGCTACTAGTGCCAGAAATAAAGGACTCTTTCATGACCTAATTGCTGGAGCCAGCTCTGGGAGTTATCTAGCTTTCATTTGGAGAGCCCCAAGAAGTATGCAAAATTCCCACAGGACAATAAGACCCAGCTAGCCTTTGGAAAATTAAAAATCAAAACAAAACAAAACATACTGAGGCCTCTTCTGGAACCTGTCAGTTTGATTCCTAAGTGGCACAGGAAAATGGAAGCCAGAGAAGATGTGACATGGAATAGTCAATGTCACCCACAATGGAAAATGTGAATGGTGGAAGAATTTCCTATTCTAAACAATATGGGGTTTAAAATACACTCTCGGGAGACTCCTGAATGCACAGGCTTATGGCTGCTATTTATAGCAGCAGATGTGTACTTTACCAAGATTTTTATTCCAACAAAGGAACTGTATGTGATGTAGGGAGTTATTAAAATGGAAAATAAACCCTTACATTTTAACTTAGTTGATTGGTACCAATCTCAAAGGTAATGTCAGAGCTCACTAATCTAGACTAACGGGAAGGAAGGCCAGTATAAATTATGCACTATTTTAAGAGAAATTCTGCCTTGAAAAATGTTCAAGTATACCTGGTAACTTTCACCAGGGTGGCAAAGTATCAGATGCTTGTTTAAAAAGTGAACGAATAAAAATGACTTGGGATTAGGAAATTAGCTTTTAAATGTAAGTGAATGTTTCTAAAGTTATTTAAAATGTTTCAAAAAGTTGCAATCTCTGGTGTTTAAAAACCAAGGCATGGAATGCAGCTTACATATTTAACATGCTAATCAAATCCTTTATTTATAAATAGTTCAAAGCTGTACTTTACTACAGTCCCTGAAGAAACGATGAAAAATTCAGATACAGAGAAGCCTGAGTTAATGCTGATTTTTAATAGTCTAAAAACTGATTTTCCAACTGCTGATTAATGTTGATCATTATGTAGCAAACTAGTGAAAAGAACTGATTATGTTCACAAAGGATGTTTATGACTCCTCTTGAACCTTATCCACAGATGCACAAGAATCCACATATATAGCTCCTATTTCATGCCTAGTAGTACTTGCTGGTAACACCAGTAAGGACCTTCGGGATAACAAAGGTCAAGAACTTCCCCAAAAGACTTCGAAGCAGTC
>JAJEJO010003834.1:0-11965 GCA_020662805.1 Glaucomys volans
TTTACCTGAACTAGAGCCATCAGTAAATACTGCAAGGGCCTCAGGAATGGGCTGAGAAGGCACAATTTTTGGGAAAATAAAAGAAGTTATTGTGGCAAACTGAATGAGCTTGTTATGAGGGAAATGATTGTCTACCTGACCAGCAAAATCAGCAAAAGCCAGTTGCCAACTATGTGAAGATTGCCAAAGCCAACGTTGTTGTTGAACAGAAAAGGGCACTACAATAAGAGAAGGCTCAACGCCTGTGAATGGCAGAACTCAGCCTCTATAATAATCAGCTGAGCAACAAGATCATCAAATGGGGACAACGATTTTGGGGAAGGAGCAAGATGGAGCCATTCAAGAACTCCCGAAGGTTACCATAAAACTCCTGGAGGAATATGAGAAGTAGCAAAAATTAAAATATGTATGGGCTCCCATGAGTTAATCCTAGGAGGTTGTGCAATTTTAATAGCACTTTCGACTTTTATTAAGGCAGACTTCACTTCTGCAGTAAGCTGTTGAGGAGAGGCCAGACAGGGTCTCTGCATAATATATCAAATGAACAGATCAAATCTGCAGAAGATAATTGTAAGCTAGGCCTTAACCAGTTAAAATCTCCCAATAACTTATGAAAATATGTAAAGCATCACTTTTAAATTTGTAAGTTTTGTGGATGAATCAAGTGTCCTATAATTAGGTTACCCAAATATCAAAAGGAAAGGCCTGGAGTACTTCTCTAAGGAATTAACAAACAACAGGTAATAAGTTTACAAGGAAAATACAAAATGAAATTTAACAAAAGTAAGAACATTTTTAGTTTGTACAATTGCTCTGAGTCAATAAACATGATTTTTTTGTAATCCCAAACCTTTATTTAGCTATATATGTTTCCTATTTATTTCGACAGTAATTTTTATAACAAAAATCTATCTTTTGAACTGAACTTTAAACTTGAGTGGTTTTCTTAACATGGAATAGGTGAGAGGCAGAGTCGTAACTTGGATGAGATGTGACTTCTTGACAGATCTTAGATAAGGTGTTTTATTTTTGAAATTAATCTTTAATCTCTCTTAAATATTGTATAAAGTTATCATATATGTTTTTTGAGTTCATATGAATTAGTTAACATAATTTAACATTACATCTGAAATATGAATTAAATAAGCCAAGAGAACTTTTAATCCTCTTTTGTGCAAAAATGGCAAAATGTGTTTACCTCCCATATTATCAACCTTCAAATAAACCAGGCTCTCCTTATTGTATTTTAGAAATATATTTAAGTTTAACTCTCAGTGTAGGGAGTAACACAAATTTTTTAAACTTGTGACAGATTATTTGATCTAATTACAAAATATTAAATTACATAAATAATTTATTAACTAAATTTGTTATTATTATAATAGACCATTGTTACAGAGTACCAGCTTTGTAAAATGTTATCCTAAACCTTGTATTTAAAAGACTTTTAGACTTTTATGAATACTTTTAGAATACACCACAATTACACTGATGTTCTTATATTAACCAAGTTTAACTTTTGAATAAAAACTTAGAATCTGGAATGTAGCATAATACTCTAAAATAATAGTTACCGTTTAACCAGAGTTGGACAAACAATATATTTTTAAGACTTTTTTATAATACTTCACAGACATAAGAAATTATCTTAAGAGCAAATTATTTTTTAAGAAATCCTCATTACTTTAACATATAGAGTGTTAAACTTTGGCTCCCATTAGAACATTGATATTTTACTTGTGTCTGGAGAAGGGATCACCTTGACAAACCTTCTACAACTTACACAAATTTTTTTGTCACTTACACAAACCTTCCTGTCACATACTCAGACCTTTTTTTTCTTTCCTTCCCAAACCTTATATCTCTTTCCTAGTCATTGATCCCTTTTTAAATTCACATTTCGAAACAATCCTTAGGAAACTCTGAATTTTTTCCAATTACTCCTCTTAATAAGATGAAATACTTTATGCTGTTTACAGTGCTTTAGTTGAAACACAGCTGAAACTTTTTGGATCTTTTGTGTATAGAATTACACCTGTTAGAACTTTAGCTCTTAGTAATTTTGCTTTAGTGAAGACCTAGAAACAAAGCAGTGCTAAACTCTTACAAATTTATCCATTTAAGAAAACACATTTATGAAGATTAATCCCATTTATGTTAAATCTAATTTACTCATGTGGAGTGTAAGAATTAAACTATTAGACACAAATGTAATTAGCAGCATTAACCATCTCTTTTCTGTTGAAGAAAAATCCTAGAAGCAATGGATATTACCTTACATTATAGCCATTTTATAGAAATCAATACTTTATTGTCTGACCACCTAGAAAAAAATTGTGAGTTAGAATTTTAAAGACATATTTATTTTTATCTGATTACTTAATTTGAATTAAATGACTAGGTTCCATCTCTTCATTTAAATTTTAGTTGTTGAGCACTCGCTCATTTGTCTAAATGCCAATTTTGATACCATGTACATAATATATAGACACAACACCCAACAACATAATACACAGGTGTGCACACATACACAAATAGACAAGAAACAAAGATTTTGTAACTTTCCTAAGTGGAGCTTCACAGGTAGGAGGCAATGTCATTGATGTATATTAAAGTCTATTAGGTTTAACATATAGAAATTAAAATAGAGCTCATCAGACTTTAATATTATGACTTAAATATAGGACAGGCCTGTCCAACTGGAATGTGAGGTATAAAATCTAACAGCCATGATGGACACTGGAATCAAAGTCTTCAGGTAGCCGGCTGTGTGTCCTTGATGTTTAGCAGACTTATTCCCAACATCACCATGTCTATGTCCTCCTTAGAATTTAGTAAAAGGACTTTTTGAATGTATTTAAGAGCTAAACCTGGAGAAGTTGGCTTCTTTCTGGGCTGTAGCATTAGGGAGGAACTGGTTCAGAAGCTAGCTGAAAACAGGTAAGAGAGCCTGCCAAGCAGTTTCAATTTTAAAAAGGGACACTTTTTTCCTTAACTGGTTTTCATAAGCCTTGTAAATCTTGCAGGCTCTGTAATTTACGTTTTTAAATATAAGCCTAGGAGAGAGAGAGACCCAGCAGAAACTAACAGGTAAGGAAAACTGCTGTAATCATTTTTTCTTTTGTAAGACTATTCTCTTAAAGCATGGTGTTATAGTTTATATTTTCTCTGGAGAGCCCTTTTTTGTTCTTTTTCGTTCCTCGAGCTGTAAGCCTACCTTTGAGCAGGGTGCCGGTTGCCCATGTCTTTACATTTAGCACTCCTTCTGTAGGAAACCAGGGGCAAGTTTTAATAGGAAAGTTTATAAATTCTAACAGCTGTGCTCTTCTAACACAACTGCAGCTCTTTCTAAGCCTATCTCCAAGGACAGACACAATGATCCCTTTCTTTCGATCCTCTGTATCCCATATTTTACACTTGACTCTGACTCACTCCTCCGACCACCTTACCTTTGAGGATTTTTTTGGCTTATATGGGGCACCTCAGGGAGTGTCCCCTCTTCTAATGGTTGAAGAAAGGTCCCCTGTATCCCAATCCATATGGGCCACCAACAGTCCCGACCAGCAGGCAAACTCTGGGATCTGGCGAGGGGCAAAGGGGGATTGGAAAATAAAGATTGACAGACACAGATCTTGAAGATAAGGCTGGGATCAGGTGGAGCCTGCTCTCTGATGGAGATGCGGGTCTAAAGAATTATGCCAGAAATCTTTATTTATATATGTCTCATTATCAGGTTAAAGACTATTCTTTGTATTCAGGAAAGTTACAGAAACTAGGACATGTATGTAGCTTTCCCGCAGTAGCAATCCACAGTTGCAAAGTGCAATGTTAGAAGCTATGTGTAGCTCTCAAGAAAGTCCATTGTTAAAAGTTGCTATAAGGCGGGCAGGAACCAGAGAAGTGGAGCTGGTGGAACCTTGTTGTCTAGCATAAGAATTCCTTCCTTCTCAGGAGCTGTGTGCTTGAGATCAAGGTTAGCACTGATAGGACTCTTGCACAGAGCCTCCTCATGCAGGGCATTGCTACAGTAGCTAGGCATCCTGAGCCCTTGCACAGAAACATTCTCAGGCACTGGGCATACCACAGCCATGAGGGCATCAGAGATCCCTGATGTCAGTAACTGCTCTCCCATCCTCTGTCACTGCTCCAAACAGGGAAGGAAGGGATAAAGGGAGAAGGGCAGCAGGTCTTAGACTCCTGCCTTATTACAGGCAGGAGTTGGGGCTGGTGAGTGGGTCAAAGGCTAATGCATAGGCAGCAGCTACTTGTTCCGGAAGTCCACAGTGCTTGGGGAATTCTGCATTTGTATTTCATGTCCATTGGGAGTATTCATTCATTCAATCAACAACCTCTTCCTTAAGTGCCTGTTATGTGACAGACTGTGCAAAGCACTAGAGATACAATATGACCCTGTCCCTGCCTTTGGGGGACTCACCACCTCTTGAGGTTGCTTCTTTTCCATCTCCCCACTATTCCTGGAAGTATATTCAACACAGAACGGGCAAATTGCAATTTTATTGATGAATGATTGAAGAAAATAAAACTTTTTACATTCAGATTATTATTATTATTATTATTTTGCAAAAATGGAGCATCTGAATGGATATAGGGTTTTAGTTTCATAAGATGAACAAGGTTTGGAGACTGGTTGCACAACAGTGTGAATATCCTTAACTGCTAAACTGGACATTTAAAAATGGTTAAGATGGTAAATTTTATGTTATGTGCATTTTACCACAAAGGAAAATAAAAAATAAAGCAATATGGAAGAAGTAGAACTCTTTCAGCTTTTTACAAGTTAACAAAATAATCAAAATAGAAAATGAGAAAACCAAATTTCCAATATTAATGTTTACAATGATATCAATGGGAGGTGTTTTGTTTTGTGTTTCTTTTTCCCATAAAAAGTAACTACAGGGAGCTAGGTGTGGTGGCGCACGCCTGCAATCCCAGCCACTTAGAAGGCTGAGGCAGGAGGATCACAAGTTCAAAACCAGCCTCAGCAGAAGTGAGGCTGCTAAGCGACTCAGCGAGACCCTGTCTCCAAATAAAATACAAAATAGGGCTGGGAATGTGACTCAGGGGTCAAGTGCCCCCTGAGTTCAGTCTCTGGTACCAAAAAACAAAAACAAAAATAAAAATAAAACTAGTGTTTGGGGTTGGGGTTGTGACTCAGTGAGTAGAGTGCTTCCCTAGCACTGGGTTCAATTCTCAGCACCACATAAAAAAAAATAAATAAAGATATCATGTGCATCTACAACTAAAAATACTGTTAAAAAAATAACCACATTGGGCTGGGGATACAGCTTAGTTGATAGAGTGCTTGCCTCACAAGCACAAGTCCCTGGGTTCAATCCCCAGTACCACCACCAAAAAAAAAAAAAAAAAAAAAAAAGTGACTACATACTTAGGAACTTCAGATGTTTAAATAAAGGGAGGGCATAAGAAATGAAATACAGGCCATGTGCAATGGCACAGGCTTGTAATCTCAGCTACTTGGGAGATTGAGGTAAAAAGATCTCAAGGTCAAGGCCAGCCTTCGCAACTCAGGGAGACTTTTCTCAAAATAAAGAATAATAGAGCTGGGCACAGTGGCACACACCTGTAATCCCAGTGGCTAAGGAGGCTGAGGCAGGAGGATAAGGAGTTCAAAGCCAGCCTCAGCAACTTAGCGAGGCCCTAAGCAACTCAGTGAGACCCTGTCTCTAAATAAAATACAAAATAGGGCTGGGGATGTGTCTCAGTGGTTGTGTGCCCTGAGTTCAATCCCTAAAACAAAAAAAAAAAAAAAAAAAAAGTGACACTTTAAAATGTCCTTGTACTTTGAACCATTGTGATGATTAGTATGTACATGGATTTACGGATCTGAAATTTTTTTAGTGATAACATTTGTCAAAATGTGGATATTCCAGGGCAGCTATCAAAGCACTCTTATATCCAAGCTGGGCCCCTTACCCTGAAAATGCCCTTTATTGGAAAAGAAAAAGCAGGAAGTTGCCTTGAGTCAGCTGACCTTGGCATCATGCTTGCTCTCTCTCACTGAAGAGTTTTATTTATTTAGTGTGTTCCTGAAGTTTTGTTCCCTTCCTGATATCTCAGCCCCATCTTCTCTGAATGCAGCACAATCCTGTTCAACCCAGCGGCACAGAGGACTGGCTCAGTCTAACATCTGTGGACTGTGTGGACTGTGTCCTAGGACTGTGTCCTAGGTGTGGACTGTGTCCTGGGAACTTAGTGAAATGTTGAAAGCCCTGCCCCTCTTTAGTAATGCGGATGCCTGTGAATGTAAGGTGTGATTTGATCCCTGGCTTGATCCATTGTTATCTTCCTCCCAGGTGTGCCTGCAATTGGTATGTCTGATGTTAGAGACTAAAAATGCTGGTATGCCAAGAAAAAGTAAATCCTGTGGTTTCTGGGAGCCTCAGACTTAATTTTGGCTTTGGAAGAGAATCTCTGAATAATGGAACTAGACCTGCAGCCAATCCTTGAGAAGTTCACAATTATTAAGGTCCTCAGTGGCTTTTGCTTTGATGGTCATTGGATATTCTTAGGTGTTTATACAACAGTTTCAGAACAGATAGGAGACTCTCATGACTTCCCAGATAATAGTAATATTGCTTGCACAATATTTAAAAATGATATTCTATTTCAGTTCACAGATAGAATTTTGCATATTAAATTATGACCCGAGCAAGTTTGAAACATCATAAAGGTCTCGAGGACAAAGACAGTGTCTTTGTTGGACAGTTGATTCTGTACCTCCAATGTGAAAATGCATGTGTTTTAATATTGCACCTTATAAACTTATTGTTGTGGTTTGGATCTTAAATGATCCCTGCAAAAGGGCCCTATGCTAAAGGTGTGGTGTTAGTGGGAGGGGTCAGAACCTTTAGGAGCTGGGGCCTAGTGGGGCTGACCTAGGTCAATGGGGACATGACCTTGAAGGGGCTGTAGGGACCATGGCCCCTTCCTCTCTCACTGCTTTCTGGCCACCATGAGAAGAGCAGCTTTCTCCCTCCATGCTCTCCCTGCCATGACATTTTGCCTCACCACAGACCCAAAAAGAATGGAGCCAACCTACCATGAACTGAAACCACGAACCAAAATAAACCTTTCCTCCTTTTGTTTATATTAGGAATTTGTAATAACAACAGAAGTTAACATAGTTACAAAAAGAAACAGGTGAAATTGTAACAATATAATTTATTTAATCCAGTTTATCCAAAATACTATTTAATGTGTGATCAATATAATTTTGTGATCAATGATAATGTATAATGTGTGATCACTTGTTTTTTTGGTACTGGGGATGGAGCTCAGGGGCACTCTACTCAGTGACATCAGGAGCTCTTTTTATTATTTTATTTTGAAATGAGGTCTTACTAAATTACCAAGACTGGCCTCTTAAACTTGGAGTCCTCCTGTCTTAGCCTCCTGAATTGATGGGATTACAGATGTGTGTGAACATGTGTGGCTTATGATCAATTATAAATGAATGATTTAACATCCTTTGTTTATTTGTTTGCTTTGTTACTCAATCTTTGAAATTCAGTCTGTATTTTATGCTTCAACATGTCTCAATTCAGAGCAGCCACATTCCAGGTGTTCAGTAGCCACACCTGGAAAGTGGCTCCCATGCAGGAGGTAGAGTTCTGAGGGCTCCGACTCCCCCAACCTCAAGGAGATGAAGGGCCTGACCCCCTCGATGTTTCTCCCAGAGGCAAGGGAACACCCCTCCCCACCAGCATCTCTTCTCCGGCCCACAGGAGGAAGAAACAGTCTCCCTGAGAAACTGAGCAGAATGCAGAAAGGAGGAAGTTTCCAAAGGTGGACCACTGCTTTCCACCTGCTGCTGGGTGTGGACCAAGCAGGAGGGGACCCCATGTCTTCAAATCTGCCTGCAACCTTCACCTGGAGTTTGGAGGGCCTTGGGGGGCTCATGGTGAGAGCGGGGTGGTCTGTGTCCTCTGTGCTGTGGGGTGCCTTGCGAGTTGAAGCAACAGTCATAAGCATACATGTCTATGTGCATTCCGTATTACTCAAGAGATCCAACTTTAAGAAGAAAAGGAAATCAGCACCTGTAGGGTATTATGCTATGTCTTTCAGATAAATTGTAATCAACAAGGTCATCGAACCCTGAGATCCTGTCAAAAATGGATATAAAAGTGTTATGTATTAGTTAGCTATTGCTTTATAACAAGCCACTCTGAGATTTATTTAGCTTATAATTGGGCTGGTCAGCCATTTAGGCCGGCCCCGCTGTGCTGTTGTTCTAGCCTCTGCTGGGGTCCTCCGTGTGAGTATGTGTATGTGTGAATATGCGTGTGTCGTCTGTGGCTAACTGCTGGTTGACCAGGTGGGCGTTTTCCTAGAAGTAAGCTGGCTGTCAACTGGGGCACTGCGATTCTCTTCCCCAGGGCATCCCATCCTCCATCAGACTAGCATGGGCTTGTTCTTATGGAGATGGCTGCATTCTGGAAGGAAAAACAAACAAGAAGTATTCAGGATCTTTTGGCACACTGTCATATCCACTGCCTTCTATTGGCCAGAGCAAATAAGGCCAGCCCAGGTCTGATTTGGGAGAAACAGATTCTACTCATCAATGAGAACAGCAGTAAAATCACATATAAAGAGCATGGGTAGAGGGAAGAATGAAGGATTGCTGTATTTTTGCAGTCAGTATCATTAAGCCTTTTCCTGCAGACAAGTCCTGTAAGGTTTTGGAAAATGACACTTCTTCAGGAATAGCAGGATTCCTTTGAGATCCTTGTGCATCTAGCCCTTCACCAGTAGAAATAATCAAGAGAATGCTGAGGTGTCTTGGAAGGACTTGGAATGATTTAGGGAAATGACTGAAGTCTGAGCTTGGGAATCAAGAAGACCCTTGCAATATATTTTTCAGTTCTAATCAGAGGAGAAATTTGAAAACATGTATAATGCACTCCACATGTTTATAATTTCTTTTCATACCTTTCTGGTATTTGTAGGCTATTAATGACTTTCAACACAAGTTAAATCAAACTATGTCTGAAACAACCTTACTCTGAAAGCAAGTGACGTAAAAACAGAAGTGCTGAGGAGACATTTCTATCTGCTCCAATTTAATCAAACAGCTGAGTGTGACTTGAAAGAGTCCTTTGATTTTAACAGGGCAAAGCTATTTCCTGAGCTCCCAAGAAGAGATGCGGCAATGGGGCAAATCCCCATTACACACATGAAATCGCTTAGAGCTAATGCATCCTAACCCTGACTCATCCCTGGATGCATATTAGGATCACCTGGGAGCCTTTAAAATTCCCTGTACCCCAAGTTGCAGCAGAACAATTAAATCAGAATCTCTGGAGCGGGAACGGGGCATCTGTATTCTAAAGTTCTCCAGGTGATACAGTGTGCACTTGAGACCCAAACCCACTGCTGTAAACCAGCGTCTCTTGGTGAATGAGTTGCAAATGATTTCTCAAGTTAGTGTAAGACATTGGCTGTTGAGTTGGAGCCTTTCAGTCTTACCTGCAACCTCTGCTGCTCCATTTGTTTCTGATTCCCCCAGTTCCACAGGCACTGACGGCATTCAATGCACAGTGATGTGCTAGTTTTCCTGCCTTTGGTGAGCGTCACTGACGTGGCTAGGGAAAATTGCATCATAAAAACTCAAGACCTGTAAACGTTTTATTAATATATAACTTGCATACAGAAATACAAGCAAAGGATTACTATAAATATTAATGAATTATTACAACATGAATACAGTTGTGTAATTAAAAAATAGAACCAGGGCTGGGGATATAGCTCAGTTGGTAGAGTGCTTGCCTTGCAAGCACAAGGCCCTGGGTTCAATCCCCAGCACTGGAAAAAAAAAATAGAACCAGACTCACTTATGCCTCCCCCAAACCACTCTCTCCCTCCTCCCCAAAGGTCACCAAGATCTTTCTTAAGAGAAAGATTGTCTTTTTATAAACAATTTTTATTACAGAAAAATTTAAACCTATACAAATGAACAAAATATTATAGAACACTCACCCAACTTTAACAGATAGTTATTATCTGCCATTTTTTATTTCACCTCTACCTCAACCCATTCTCTATCCCTCACTTTATTAATTATCTTACCATCACTATAATAAAAATACACGAGAGACTCAACTTAGACAACAAAAAGGTTTATTTTGGATCACAGATTTGAAGATTCCAGTCCATGATTGTCTAGCCCTGTTACTTTGGACTTGTGGTGAGCTCCATCAGGGTTTGGCTCAGTGGGTAAACATATGCTTATCATGTACAAAGCCCTGGGTTCAGTCCCCAGCACAAAGAGGGGGAGGGAAAGAAGAGTGGGCCAGAATACAATAATTCCCTTCAGGGGCACACTCCCATTGATCTAAAAGCTTCCCACTAGGCCCCACCTCTTAAAGCTTCTATTGCCTCCTCAGTAGCACCACCCTGGGGGCCAAGCTTTCAACACTTAAGTATTTTTTTTAAGTTTTTTATTTCCCCCACAAGGCAAAATGCACACACATTGCAAGGTGCAGGTCTTCACCAGCTGTAGTGGTGCATGCTTGTAATCCCAGCAACTTGGGAAGCTGAAGCAGGAGAATTGCAAACACAAGTCCAGCCTCAACAACTTAGTAAGACCCTGTCTAAAAATTTAAATATTTTTTGATACTGAGGATTGAACCCAGGGGCACTCTACCACTGAACTACACCCCCAGCCCTTTTAATTAATTAATTTGTTTAACTTTTTTTGGTACTGGGGATTGAACCCAGGGGCACTCCACCACTGAGCCACATCCCTAGTCCTATTTTGTATTTTATTTAAAGACAGGGTCTCACTGAGTTGCTTAGGGCCTCCCTAAGTTGCTGAGGCTGGCTTTGAATGTGCGATCCTCCTGCCTCAGCCTCTCAGGTGCTGGCATTACAGACATGCACCACTATGCCTGGCTTAATTTTTTTTATTTTTGAGACGGGGTCTCACTAAGTTACTTAGGGCCTCTCTAAATTGCTGAGGTTGGTCTTGAACTTGCAATAGTCCTGCCTCAGCCTCCCAAGACACTGGGATTACAGGCTTGTGCCACTGTACATAGACAAAAAAAACCTTTCAGAAAAAAACATTGAAAAGCACAGATGTTAACAGTATGGTTTGACAGATAAAAACATGCATATAAACTTCACCACTTCTAAGAGGAAGTAGGATATTTCCACCAACCCCAGGAAATTCTTTCACGTTCCCAATTTTTTCCCTTCTTCAGAGGTGACCACTTACCTGATTTTCTTCCACTGTAGGGTCACGTTGCCTGGAATCATACCATGTGTATTAATTACTTTATGTCTGCTTGTCTCACTCCGCAGCACTCTTCATTCATGATCTGTGATTCAGTAGATGGTTCCTTGGTACTGCCCTGCAGTATCCCACTGGGTGAATGTGCTAATCGGTTCATCTATTTTCCTATTGATGGGTGTTTGGGTAATTTCCTGTGTCTGGCTGTTATGACTGAAAGGTCTGTGAACACTCTTGTACAAACTCTTTTTTGGTATTCCATTATTTCCTTTATTAACATTTAAGTGACACCTCTCTGCATTTTTTCAGTCCTGCTGCTCTAGGGTTTATAATATCATTGACATTATTACAATTTAATTAGAGCTAATATACTATTTTAATACATTTACAAAAATGTTGCTACAGAAAAATTCATACTTACCCCCTTGTATCCTTTGTGCTATTGTCATAAATTTTACATCTACATTTGCTCTTAATCCCATAGTACAGTGTCCTAGCTTTTAATTAGTCATAGGTCTTTTTGAAAAGTGAACAAAAAAGTAATGGAATAATTGCAGGATGATACTTAAAGGCTATGCAAATGCAGTGTAGGTCCTTTAATTTTCACCCACAAGATTACATCAATGAATTCTGCCTACCTTGGTGTTCTAGTGATCATTTTCTTTTTTCTTTTTTTTTTTTTTTTTTTTTTTTTTT